>JBCAUG010251677.1:0-18396 GCA_038406175.1 Haplosyllis leylae
AGCCAGATTCATAGCACCCCTCATAGCTACCTCAAAAATGACCATTTTGTTCAATGTCAGGACTCTGAAAGAGTTAACATTATTTTGTCTTTATTTGATCTACATGACAACAGTTACACAAATTCATGTCACTTATCAGGTCTGCCAAGTAAAGTGATATAATAACATTTTTTGGACATAAATTATGAAACAAGCATCTGAACAAGCACTGCTTCAGTCTTGGGTCTCTGTCAAGGTCTTCTTTAGTGAATATTTTAAATTTCAAAATCAGGCAACAATTTATATTATCAGCTTGCTACTCATAACTAAGGAAAATTAAAGTCTATTTGAAAAGGAATTTCAATGTAATTTTAATTTGAGATCTCATTTGCATGGAGCATACTTAAGCTTCTGTCAAACAAGAAATTAAAGCAGTAGCTGAAAACAATTGAGACGAAGGTGTACACTTGGCGCACCAAAATATGTGACAAAAGTTAATACTTTCGCCTTCTGTTGACATTTGTTTAAGAAATTTTATGTGGAGCGAAATGAGGCAGAGAATAATTATGCAAAAAAATAATATACTGAGTGAAGTGTGGCTAAAAATTTTGGGGAAAAAAGTAAATGGTCAACTTTTGGACCAAGTTGGTTTCAGGTGGCCACCCCTCTGCAAAACCCCCGGATCCGCGCCTGCTCAACGTCGTTAAGAGTCGGTACTCGACGCCTTGGTGACGTTCCAAGGATTGCCGAGCAAAGCCTGTCTGAAACTGGTGGATCGATTTGGGTGGCAACTTTCCAATGTATAATTAAAACGTAAAAATTTTGCTCGTGTTCCTGATTATCGCTGGCAGTTGGTTCAATAGCAAATATTAATCCAGTTCGGAGACGAGTAGAGATACAGAATCAAGTATACAAAGAGCCATCTCGCAAATCTCAAACAGTGGACGAAAATTGATCTTGACATGAAATCCGACCTTGATATTAAAGATTATCGCCATGTCAACCCAGTATTTTATGATAATTAATAGGCCGTCAGTAGTCGAACACTAATCAGTTAGTTAGTTAGTTTCGCAGGTATAAATCTCAGGTGTGTGAACACATTGGAAAAAGCCATACACGGACGTTAGACTCCCTTACCACGTTGGTGTCACAAGGAACGAACACCTGGTTAATTTGTGAAAAAATAAATATAATAACAGGCTGAACGTCATTGAATGAATGGAGCGCTGAGGCGTAATTATGCACCCCAGAAATTTGTGTGGTTTTTTCATGTACTGTATTATGTAATTATTCAATGTATCAAATGATATACTGCGGGTCCATAGAAATCCAATTGTTAACGACTACAGGATGGAGAATTTCCCTGTGAATATGTGTTCTGACGCACCATCCACCGAAATGATTGCGAACTGTTTCTGAAATAATAACCCGACAATAAATAGTCATTGTTTTCATTTACCATGAAGCAGCCATACTTCTTATTATTACACAGACTATTTCCAGTTTTTAAAGGTAAAACTATAGTTTGGATAAGAACTTTTCAGTTGCTGATGTAAAAATTTTGCCCAGAGAAAAGTAACGACATAATCCGTCATTGGTTTCAAAACTTCGTGTGATGTTTTGAAGTAGAATAAACATATATACACACATCTTTCACCTTTACCTCAATTTATAAACTCGAGTACGTGTCATACTTTTTATACAATACATTGAACGCATCAGGAAGGACTGGTGTGTAAATTTACACTGAATGGTTCTTTGTGTATTTGCCAACCATGGAAAAACTGCAGAATATCACGAACTTAACATGGTCTTCATTGATACGATTAGTGAATTAAAAGAGACAGAAAGAACAGGACACGTCCCTTTCAAATAAAAGTCAAACTAAGTCTGTTTTCTTCCGAAATTTACAATACGCAAAAGGTTCATTCATTTCTAGTGTCTTTGGTGTTCATCACTGTCTTCACGAATCAGTCTCTGAAAACAGAATTTCCAGGATTGATCAAATGTGGTTGAAAATTTCCAATGTTACATTTTCAAAGATTTTTTTTTTAATTGCAGCATGCGAGTGAGTTGGAGAAGAAACAGAATGAGTCTGAGAACAAGAAGCTACTTGGCAGTGTTATACAGTACGGTAGTGTTGTTCAGGTAAGGCGACATGGACACACCTGTGCAAATTGCTGAGCAGCTCTGAAGCCTAATGGATATACAAAAATAATTAAACAATTACCACTTCCAGCAACTAAATATGTAATGGCAAACTCATTTGTTCCATTTAAATGCCCTTTTGGCCTGTTCTTAAAAGTGAAATAAATAGAAATCTCTTGCTGTCTTGAGAAATGTTGCAATTTTCAAAAAATAAATACTTGTACGTAGGAAATGGATTAGAGACCGTGACACCAATATCATAGCTGCCATTAAAACAGTTGTGCTAAAAGTGCACAACAATTTGTTAGTATCTTGTCACATTCGACTTTGCTTTTTACTAGTTCGCAAAGTTTGAATGCGCATAATTTGAACCATACCACTTTTTTGCTCCTTTGTACACTGATTTAACAACAATGGCACCACTTCCATATCCCACCTTTTCCAAAAGTAATAACAATTAAAAATGTCGTTTGCTTAAGATTGTATCACTGGATGGTCTGTCTTTACAGTTGCTGCATATGAAGAGCAACAAGTACCTGACTGTCAACAAGAGGTTGCCCGCATTATTAGAGAAGAACGCCATGCGAGTCACTCTGGACCCATCCGGGAACGAAGGTTCCTGGTTCTACATTGTACCATTCTACAAACTACGATCACCCGGCGATAACGTAAGAATCCACTGACACGTAAAGCAAGATTAAATTGGTTGAATTTTTCAGTGTATATTCTTCACATACGGGGAATACAAATGTATATTTTTTCCAAGGATAAGACAAAAAGTAAATTTCGAATAGATAAAATGTATAGAAAGAAATTGACCATATATATATTTTTTTTGAAGAATGTATAGTTTGTCAGTAAGTAGGAAGGAGCATGAAATTAGAGCTATGATAGTCAATGCTTGTACTAAGGTGTAGTTTTCAGATATTACTCCTCAATGGCTTGGATCAAGAGACTTTGCTGTAACGCCCTTCAGGATTGTTGCATCATGAACGAGAGTTAAATGAACTTTTCACTGTATGCCTTGAATAGAATTTAATTCTCTTAAACTTTTAATATTTTTCCAGCAGCACTTCCTAAAAGTTAGAATTGTATAATATAGGGAGTATTGACACCTTTGTGTTTTTGCACATAGCAACAGAGCCATATTTTTTATGAAGATAGTGATTCTGCCAGAATACTGTGACGGACGTGTGCGTTGCACACCGCTTAAGGTCCACAAATGTAGCACGTAGTTCATGCAGAAATGTTCACACAGGTTGTAGTAGGAGATAAAGTTATACTGAACCCAATGACGGCAGGCCAACCTCTTCACGCCAGTAACTACAATCTACCGGACAACCCGGGATGCAAGGAGGTACCAACCACAATGAAGTGTTATGCATGGATGTCCGCGTGCTTTACCTGCTGCTGTTGTTGACGTTGTATAGCTGTTATCATTATCATTATTTATTTATGGTGCATGCATTGTCAGTAACAAGCGAACAGTGCAGATTACTGTCTGAATGGATTGACGATGTGCAGTATTTATTTTTGTTGAAAATGCCCATATTTCTTTCAATTCTTTCAAAGGAAAAGAGAGAGAGATTCCACCTACAGACTACAGTGATACCCTATTTGTTTCCTTTCCTCATTGTCTAAATGTTTTTTTTTATTTCAGTGTACGCACTTTTTGTGCTTATTGTGTTGTACTCCATTGCTCACATCTTGAAACCGTGGTTTTATTTCTTGAATGGTTTTACCATTGTTGTAATGTGCTGCTCTACAGGTGGTTGTTGGTGATAAAGTGGTATTGAACCCGGTGAATGCCGGTCAACCGTTGCATGCCAGTAACTATGCTCTGACCGATCAACCAGGGTGTAAAGAGGTATGGTATTGTGTCAACGTCTGATGCAACAGAACAATATGGCTCATTTGAAATTTTCTTTCAATTATTAGTTATTTTATGAGTCTGACAAGCGCATCACAAACGTGAAATTAGGAGTACCATAAAAAAGAAACATGTTTGAAACCGTTTTGTATTTGAAAAACGAGCAATCTGGCACTTACACCTAAAATGTTACATTTCAGGTGAACTCTGTCAACTGTAACACGTGCTGGAAAATCAACCTGTTCATGGATCATAAAGAAAATAAGGATGATATACTCAAAGGGGTACGCCGTATTAGTTTTCAAAGTGTCTGCTTAAAACGAACATACTTACCGCCCGCGTACGTAGTACGACGGGAAGGTAATGTTTTCACAGGTGTGTGTCCGTTCACAGGGGATGGGGTACCCCGACCAGGTCAGGTTGGGGTACCCCACCCGGCCAGGGATGGGGTACCCCCCCCACCCCCACCAAGGATAGGACAGCATAGCGACCTTTTGCTACGCGGCGGGTGGTATGCCTCTTGCGTTCACGCAGGAGGACTTTCTTGTTACAACATGAGTTCAGTGCAATGCAAAGTTTCATTTCACTTCGGGAATGGATTGTGGGATTGACGTAAGATTGGAAAATCTTTGTACATTTTCGTCACATCAACGTGACCAGTGAAAGTATCCTTCAGTTACGATTTCCTTGCACATATATCTGTTGACATTTGTAGGGAGACGTGGTCCGTATGTTTCATGCAGAGCAAGAGAAATTTTTAACCGGAGACGAATACAAGAAGAAGCAATATGTGTTCCTCCGAACAACAGGACGAACATCCGCCACAGCAGCTACCAGCTCCAAGGCTTTGTGGGAAGTGGAGGTGAGTTTGAGTCATTGAATACCAAATATTAGAATTACGAGGGTAGCTTTGGAGGACCATTTCGAGGGGACGGCTACTAAAAATATCTTTTTATCGCTCTGCTTGTTACCGACCACGTACGTAGTACGAGGCAAGGTAATGTTTTCACTCTTGTGTGTGATTCTGTTCACAGGAAGGGGTGTGGAAGGGTCGGTCCAGAGGGTGATCGTCGGTTGAGTAATACTGAGTTAAATTTGGGTTAAATTTTTACCAGGAAATGAAATGAAAACTATCTACTTTTTGAACTTTTTAATTTTCTGCTAAGCAGACAGATCAGTTTGTAATCATAATATGACTGGTAGGTTGTACAGCATGATCCCTGCAGAGGAGGAGCGGGGCACTGGAACAGTCTCTTCCGGTTTAAGCATTTGGCAACTGGACAATATTTAGCAGCGGAGGTAAGTAACGTAAAATTCGTGAAGCTTCACCTATGTACTTGAAATGTTTATCTTTGCAATAAGAACTGAAGTCTTATTTGGAAAATGCAGATGATCAATCCATTAGAACTAATATATATATCATAAAAGAATTAACGTGCGTGTTTCAGGTTGACAATGACCCGACACCAGATCCAATGCGCGCCAAGTTGAGAGGAAATCCTGGCGCAGCTGTGTACTGTCTGGTATCGGTGCCACATGGTCATGATATCGCCTCCATATTCGAGCTGGATCCCACAACCATGATCCGCGGTGACTCTCTTGTGCCAAGGTAAAGGTGGAAAACACGTCCACTGTGTCATCATCATATAGTCATTATTACACGGGTAGAGTTCCGGTTCTGTTCCCAGTATTTGATAGTGAATTTTATGAGGATGTAGTCGTATTACTTCATTCTAATTTGACAGATCAAACCTTTGAAAAAGGTTTAGTAAGGTTGCTACCAGTATTGTATTTGTCTTTCGTCACGTAAATCTGTAAGATATTGTGTTGTTTATAGAAAAACTGTCTGAAAGGTTTATTTGGTTTGTTAATTTAACCACATTAATATGGTACCTTTTAATGTAGAGATACTTCAGGGTAAGTTGATTTGTTAGGAAAATTGTTTAGCTGTCCTATCTTTTGCTGTTCTTGTTCTTCGCGAAAAAAGAATTCGACCTGTCGGAATCGGTAGTTTATGTTTCCCATGAATTTTTGAAATATTATCACAAAACAATATATGTTAGGAGTGCACAATATGTACTTTTGAATTGTTTGTTTCCTGGTTCTGGAAGAATTTTAATTTAGCTTTTGCATTAATTATCATGGACATCTATTTTGTAAGTTTATGTTTTGCGTTGTCAAATATTATTATGGCGTTGTTTTCGTTAACGTATGTTAAAATTTTCCTTAGCTTACTGTTTGAAATGTGCAATTATGTTTTGCAGGTCGTCATTTGTGAGATTACGTCACTTATGTACGAACACGTGGGTTCACAGTACGGGTGTTCCCATTGATAAAGAAGAGGACAAGCCCATCATGAGCAAGGTTAGAAACCAACTGCATTGCTGGAAATAAATAAGACTGCTTAAAGCTTCTCCGCAGAGCTATGTTACAGTAATCCATGTCCTTTGACGGCGTCCTACCAACCTGTAACCTCCATATTAAGACAACGGAAGGTCCCAGGGAAACTTTCCAGGTCACCCAGGTTCACTTAGGAACACGGTACCAAGACACGTATGAATCTGTATCCTTCGCAATAGTAAACACACCCACTTGCAAAATCTAATTGAGCCATGTCACTTATTTATTTACACCTGTCGACAGTTGAATGGTTTCCATATTGAATTATTGAGACTCAATTTTAGGCTCGTTTCTTTTGGTGTTTAGGTTGGCTGTGCTGCAATTAAAGAAGACAAGGAGGCTTTTGCGATAGTTCCTGTTTCGCCGCAAGAAGTTCGTGATCTTGATTTCGCGAACGATGCCAGCAAAGTACTTGCTGATATCGCATCAAAGTTGGAAAAGGGTTCGATTACACAAAATGAGAGAAGGTAAGGTTTTCCCGAGAGGATATGTACAATTTGTCGTGTGAGAAATGCTGATCCCCGTTTCACTTACTTACACTCCTGTTGGAAGTCATTTGTGTGTGTGTCAATACAGTTCAGAATTATTAAAAAACTGACATGATTACTAACAGCAATTAAGCTTACAACCGAAACGCTCCATCTGTTTTGGCTGATACTGTATTGATAAGAAAGTAAGAAATGCTGCGTTTGTGCACTGTGCTTAGTTGGTAAGATGTACCGTCATGTGATGCCTGCATCAAATTAACATGAAAGTGCTCGATTAATTCCAACATGATTAATTTAAAATAAAATTTGTTGGTTTTGCCAAAGTTGAACTACAACCACTGCCAACAATTTTATTTTATTAAGAGAGAAAGAGAATGATATCAAATGAATGATTATTGTGCAAAAGAGTGGCAGTCACATTTTGTCTTTAGACTTATAATAGGGAATTTAAATGCCCGAAAGAAATGCAGAAAAGACTGGGAAAGAACTCAAGTTTTACTTGGCATTCAAATAAAAAAATTTTTGTCTGCTTTGTCCAAGACATTGGAGTAGGTTTATTGTTTTTGAAATAATATGCCATAGTAATTCTATGTATAATCTCTAAGGATGTGTGGATGCCACTTTATGGTGATATGTCTTTAACAAGTAATAACCTTTATATGTAGAGCCTTCTTTAAGGAAAAGGGGTAAGAAGTAGTGTAACTGGTAGAGAAAACAACTTTCATTCTTCTATGCTGTCCATGTGTTGTAACCGTCTGACCAAAAGGTTTAGTCCATTCGTGTGTTGAGACAGTGGTAACATCATACCCGAGCTGCTGAAACTCGTTGCATGAGTGATACATGTTTAGTTTTTATCAGTGATTTTTATCAATGTTTTCGATTTCTCTCATTGAAACTGTAGATTACATTTTTATTGCAGAAACTTTTAACATTAAGGACCTCTTGAATTCAGTTTTCCAACATTTGAATATTAATTTTGCTATCTTTAGAAAGTACATTATTTCACTGCTAGTACATAGTAAATCGTTAATCTCAGAAATGAACATGCACAGTTTTATATCATGAAAAAAATCTAGCTTTTACGACTTTCTTGGACGTGGCAGTTTTTTTGAATTTCAGAGACCCCTTTTAGCTGTGTTTGGATACAGTATTTTTGTAATTTGATAGTAGTTAAGCGGAAGGGCAAATGGCTACTTGAAATATATCTCCTTAGAACTGTGCATTTCATTTTAGACTTACGACGGTTGATAGGCCTAACACAGTGCGGAACTTCCGTTTTATATTCCCATGTTAACCTAAGAACTTGTTGATAACCATCATATCTAACCATTATAGTGTGCCTGTGTTATCACCTGCAGCTAAAAGATCTTATTTCATACGTGTCTCTTTCATTAGGAACCCTTAAAGAAAAGTTTACCAAAATGCCTGTTGATTATCCCCCTCCTTACATATTTTCATCTCAGCTGAAGCAAAGTTAGAGTTACAAATTTGAAGTTGTAAACAAAATTTCTGTGGATGTCAAGATTTTGGCAACAGGAATCCAGTTTGATCACACAGAAAATTTAACCACAATGTGAATGTTTGGTCACATAATCTCGTATTTTTATCTGGTTTGGCCCAACAAAAAAACTGGTAAACATTCCTGTTTGAAAATACCAGCATGTACAAAAAGGAAAACAGAAAGAAAAGAAACAAGAAAGTCCTCCTGCGTGAACGCAAGAGGCATACCGCCCGCTAGGTAGCAAGTGCTCGCTCTGCTGTCCTATCCTGCGGGGAGGGGGGGGAATAGTACCCCATCCCTGGCCGGGGTACCTTCCCCCTATCCTGACTTGGACCTGGCTGGAGTACCCCCTACCCCCATCCTGACCTGGACCTGGTCGGAGTACCCCCCCCCCCCCGTGTTTAACAGACACACACCTGTGAAAACATAACCTCCCGTCGTACTACGTACGCGGGCGGTAAAAATAGGGAAGTGAAGAATGCAATAATAAAGACACTGTAGACTCATAATTTCAAGTAGCCTTTGCACTAACGGAATCCTTACGTAGTGATGACAACCTCGTCATCTTGTTATTAAAGTCGTTTTCATATATATCTCAACTCTTTCAGCACCCTTTAAGTAATTAATGTTTGATATTGCACATTCTGAAGAATGTGTGCAATAGGCTATTGTGCACATTGTCGTATAAACTTCAAATTGGTCATCAGTCCCGGTATTCCTTTAAAAATATCACGGGAACTTCTAATGAACAGTCACTATTATTACCGCCCGCATCCAAAGGATGGGGAAGGTTATGTTTTCAGTTTGTTCGTTAGTTCGCAGGGATGGGGAACGGGAGGGAGGTACCCCAGCCTCTGGTCGCAGGTCCTTTCTGGGATACCACACAGTCTGGCCCTAGGTCCTTTACAATGGGGTACCCCCTACCCCTAGTCTTGTCGCAGGTCCTGCGTGGGGGGGGGGGAAGGGTTACCCCAGCCTGAACAGGGGGTACCCCCCAACCATTACAGGAGAAAGAGTGCTTGCTACGCCGCGGGCGGTAAGGTTCTTGCGGTCACGCAGGAGGACGTTCTTGTTCTCACTAGTTTGGCTTTGAATTATTGTTAACCAAGGATCTATAATGATAACGAAATGATTTTCATCGTTAATGGATGGGGGAGTGACTCTTCAGTAAAAGTTCCGCGGTATTGGAGGGAATACTTATAAGTAATGTTATATTTACACGTACAATCTACTCTTTTAGGTTTGTGACGCAGCTGTTGACGGATATTATCTACTTTGTGGCGTCTCAGGAAAACACAGGATCTACCGACCCACTAGATATTTCGGTATCAAAACCAGACAGAGAGAGGCAGAAGCTACTGCGTGAACAGAACATACTCAAACAAGTAGGCATGACTTCTGATTACTTCTGGCTGTGTTCTCGACTCCGTAATGGCTTTTAATGAGAAATATTTTTCGCCCTATCAATCAATATAATTACTTAAATACTTTTTGGTAATTGAATAGCTAAAGAACCATTTTTACTAACGGCAATTTACCGAAATAGTTCAGATGTTTTAATGGGAATACGTATGAAACTGGACATAAGGAAATCAAAGTGCTGTCTGTGCATCTTGGCAGGTTTTCAAGATTCTTCAAGCCCCTTTCACAGACACAGGAGAAGGTCCGATGTTGAGAATAGAAGAGCTAGCCGACCAGCGACACGCACCTTTCAGACACATATGTCGACTCTGTTACAGGATGCTGAAGTTGTCGCAGCAAAGTTACAGAAAAAATCAAGTCAGTTGCTGAAGTTTAGTTTTATAGCTGAGCTACCTGTCATTTACAACATTTAGTTATTTGTAGACTGTAAAAAAACTAGATGAGCACTGTTTAAAAAGACTTTTTGAGAACATTGTGTGTGATTTTCTAGGAATACATTGCAAAGCAGTTCCCCTTCATGCAGAAGCAGATTGGCTACGATGTACTCGCTGAGGACACGATAACTGCGCTACTTCACAACAACAGGAAACTATTAGAAAAACACATTACGGCGTCGGAAATTGACACTTTTGTAAGCCTGGTTAGATCAAACAGAGAGCCCAGGTGAGTTTTGAAATGGTGACTCTTTCTAATTACGGACAAGTGATGTTCCTATTTGTGATTGTGCGTGCGACTGTCATGAATTCTGACACTAATGAAAAGTCATTCACGTAGTTATGATGCACATATTGAATGCACACTTTCCAGTTGTTTGCTGTAATCACACAGATGTGACTTGTCAGCATTTACACACAGGATATTATGTCGTTAGCTGCACTGCACATCATACCAAGACAATTTTCTGTAACTTTCTAAGGCCCTTCACAACACCGTCACCCGCACCATTCAGCCAGCACCCCTGGTGACAGGGTAGTTTGATTCACAGTTTAGTGTAGGTCGGCACAAGTTAGAATACATTTTAAAAAGATTTCGCATGAATCTTCTAGTTTCAGACAGAAAAGTAGTCATCCAGACGTATCAATAATAATGTGATAATATCAGTGTGTGGTTTTGATTTGAAAACCAAATATTTTGCACACACACAAAAGTAGGTGTAACGGTCAGCACACAAAGAGCTGTTTATTGCAAGAAATCAACTACAAAAGTTGGACTCAATTAAATTAAACAACAGATATTAAGCAGGAATTTAACAAATAATTCAGTGTCACAGTAACTAAGTATATGTTAGTTAAACCTTGGTCAGAAACCTTCAAACAAAAAATATTTAGGAAATCATTAGCTCAGAAAATATGAAGAGTACAGTTTGCAAGACATCTATTTTTAGCATTACTTTTGAATTATGATGGATTATAATTTGGGACAATAACAGTGTGTATGTCTTACATTGTAATTAATCGTTAAAAAGACCAAGTTTTAATTCTAAAACAAAGTTCTATGTATTCATGTGCGTTCTTCAACACAACAAGCATGATGTGTTAATGTTTTCATATTTTTTGTCGCGCAAACCATAAAGTCATCAAGTTGGTAACTCAAGGTAAAAAATGAAACATGAGAAATAGGTTTTAATAGGGTTCATACTTACCATGGAACCTCTCGTGTTTCAGTGTCCATCCAAAAATACTTTCTGTTACTACAAAACCACAATCCGAGCATATCAAATGGGAAACTGATTCTAAATATGTTCTTGAGTATTTTATACACACTTTAAGAAGCAGAGAAGTTCCATGGGGGTTGAAAATCCCTATTTTTCATGGAGCACCAAAGCCTGTCTCCTATTTGGGAAAAGTCTTGCTTCAGTTTGTTTTTCGTTCATCTTTGCTAAGAATATTCCTTTATTAAAACAGGATTTGGTTGACGTATAAAGTTTGAATTTGCCGTTTATCTCCTTGTGGAATGTCTCAAATTTATGGAAAAGTTTTTGGGGTGTTTGACGCAAACAATCAGGACCGGGGATGCAGTTTTGAGACTTTCCTTGATTTTTACCTGATTTTTTTGTGTATTTTTTTTTTGTCTTCTATTCTGTTATTGAGGAATATTTTGTGAATATTCAACAAATGTAGAAGTGAGGTTTACATATTTTTTGAAAAGTACACAGTACATTTTAAGCACATACATACATTATTGTACGCTTTAGACACCTTTATCTCTTCATTGCCTTGCGTCCTTGGAATCTTGTACTTAGAGAGTTGCCTTTTTCTTGCTCTTCGCAGGTGTCAATTTCTTGCTGAAAGCTGAAACCCAGCCCAGTATTAGATGAACGAATCCAATCTGATTCTAATGCCATTACCTTTCAAGAATTTCACAATACTGAAATGACTTTAACACCTTGAAATGTTGACCCTTTCGTGGCCTTCACCTCTAACCCTCGTGACTTTTCTTACTACTACAGATATTAACTGGACAAATTCTAGATTAAGAAATATATCCATCGTTTTCACATAGAAATTTAGTAATCGTAAATTTAAAGATAAAAATTAGCTGGCTCAGCGGTAGACAAAAGTGGCTCCAAGTAATATGATGATCTGATGAAAATCTTCAGACTAACAAATAATAAATAGTGAGCTGTATGGGACCCATTGTTTTGTAAGTTGTCTTACTATCGATTAGGGTTTTGCATTTTTTTTTTCTCGTTTGTTTATTTTTAGGATTACACCTGCGGCGTTTTGGTTTTATTAGTATTTTGAATTCTTGTCTTTGGACATACGCTCACAAACTACAGCAAAAGTGAATTAATACAAACATTCAGAAATACAAACTTAATATGATTACATGTCTGCCATTTTTACACCATTATACCTCTAAATATTCGACTTTCAGAGACATATGCCATTTTAATGAGCTCGGAATGCCATGGATATTACTTTTATATCAGAATGATGATAGCCTTTACTATTTAAACTGAAATACACTGTAATAGTTTAGATGCCACATTAGTAAGAAAGATAGTAAGTGCTCCCTCAGCTTAGGCTAGTTCAGGGTTGCTAACGCTAGGGAATAACACGAATTTGGATGTCAATTTTTCTAGTCAGGGAAAACACAGGGAATTTCACAAAAACAATTAAAATATCTTTTCCTGGGATCCAACACAGGAACATTTTGGTATTTTAAAAATATATGTTGCAGCAACATTTTGGCTTTTGTGGCAAATTTTGAGTTGGGGGTCATCTCAGAAATGGAATGAGGTTCTTTCACCAGGCTCCATTGCACATATAAGTACAGTTTAGAGGGGAATTGTGGTAATATGCGCCCCTGAGAGATAGTGGTGGTGGAATATGTTATTTTTATGTTGAAGAAACACGGAGGGAAAACTAAGAGAACAGGGAAATGCAGGGAATTCTATCTTTATCAGAGTGTAGCAACCCTGTAGTTGACCGTTTGACAGAAGTAGTTCTTGCATACTTGCAGAAATATATTTCTGGAGTATAGAAAATCTGTACAAGTCTGCTTTATTACATAAAATAATATGATTAACAAAAGAACTGACTGCATACACATTCAGAACCATACAGAGGATGGGTAGTCAGTGATGTCTTAAATTAAGTGGCTGTATCTGTGTGGGCAATCAAGAATACGGCACTAACAGAATAACAAGTAATGGTAAATGTATTGACTACATACTATTTTACATTTTACAGGTTTTTAGATTACCTGTCGGACCTGTGTGTATCGAACAAGGTGGCCATTCCCGTCACGCAGGAGCTCATTTGTAAATCTGTCCTGTCAGACCACAATGCTGACATACTCATCGAGACCAGGTTTACGTCTTACTTTACTCTCACTATGCCTGTGTGGCTTGTGAATAGAGCATTTCACATGGTTTACGATGTTAAAGTACGAATACCAATGAATAATTGAGGATGTATGTTATGTTTCCTCAAGCACTATTGGTCCAACAATCTCTTTTATTCAAATATCAACGTGGACATTAATACAGTTTTTTTAAGTTTAAACTATACTTGTTTCAGACTGGTCAAAACACAGGTTGAAGTAGAGATGGAAGTGGAACAGTCAGCAGAAGATCTAGAAGTAGAAGACTTCCTGCCGCAAGAACCCATCATCACCATTGAGGAAGAAGAGGAAGTAGTTCTGTTTTGGGAAAATGGCTCCAAGAGCAAAGGTTGGTATTAGATGGTACGAAATAAATGCGAATCAAGTTGATTAGTTTCACGCAGTCCTAAATTTAAATATTGTTATTTCCAACATAGCCATATTGTTCGCAATGAAAATCCATTTTGGTCGTGACAATCTGGTAACACACTGGACATTCAATTTTGAAAGTACATCAGTCGTGATGGGATCCAACCGTCGTATTTTAAATCTTTGTCCCAATCTTTTGATGTTCTTCTTTCGCTTCAGGTATTCGTGAACTCGCTATGGGTGCATCAGAAGGAATTAAAGAAGATACCGATGTGCTCAGTTACTACAGGTAAGGAGGAAAAAGTGGAAATAAATGATATCATCCGTTAAAAATTACTGTAAAATTTTGTTTGAAATTCAGCATACCGTTTAAACGCATACTCCAATCATAACATTTTTCAGACATCAGCTAGATCTATTTTCTCACATGTGCTTGGACAGACAGTATTTGGCGATCAACACTCAATCAACTCAGCTTGACATAGATTTGATATTGAGGTATAGATACTGTAGTGTAATTAAACCAAATAACGTATTAGATAAGACGTTTCCGCACCATAGTTCGGCTGTACATGCTTCTCGTGGGTCTCGTTACATTATCACTTTCAACCGATAATCTAATTTTGAGAGTATTATTTGACTACAATAAATGTGTAATTTGTTAAGATGTTTCCTACTGACGGCTGATTCTGTCCGCAGGTGTATGTCGGATGAAATGTTGCCGTACGAGCTACGAGCCTCGTTCTGTCGACTAATGCTGCACATGCACGTGGATCGTGATCCTCAAGAAACAGTGACTCCCGTCAAATACGCCAGACTGTGGAGTGAAATCCCGACTGTCATCTCAATTGAAGAGTAAGTCGCCTTTTCACTTCGTCTCTATTTTGACGACCGCCATTTGAATTTTTAAGTCTGAAAATACCATCCAATGTGCCGTGATTTATTAGAGCAAACCTTTGTCTAGTATAGATTTATATAAAACGAAAAAAACGTCAATACTTAACAATTTTATATTTTAGTTACGAATCGAACAAGACAAAGGACCCAATTAAGGAAGCCGTGAAGCCAAAGTTTGCCAGCACCATATTATTCGTAGAGGATTACCTGTGTAACGTAGTGTCCAACTCATGGGCCTTTGCTGACAGAGAACAAAACAAATTGACATTCGAGGTAAAGTGTTTACCTTGAATTCAGTTCTTGCCAGGGTAGTTAGATAGATCAACCTGCTTGAAATTCTTGTTTCTAAGTGCCCCCACATGACGCAGTTGAGCTGTATTCAGAGGTAAAGAATTATATTACCTTATTGCCTCTTTTAGGGACTACTCACACTTCCCTTTACGAGTCATCGTTTTCTTACCGTTCAAAAATGGATTTAATACAGTTCTGTGGCGTTGTTTTACGGTACATTTTGGCAAACAATAATTGGTCTTTTATTTATTTATTTTTTTATTGGCATACATTTTGGTTTATTTATCTATGGTTTCAAGAGACATATATTTTAATGAGAGACATACATGAAGGCAAGGCAGCACTTGAAAATTTCTGGCCACTAGAAAGGAAACGGTCACAAACGTATCACTAAGTAATGCTTCCTAAAACCCATGAAAAAGGTAGCACATAAAAAGAGTCTGTTCACATATCCACTTCCATTCCATTTCAGGTCGTGAAACTTGCCCGGCATTTGATTTACTTCGGTTTTTACAGCTTCAGTGACTTGTTGCGTCTCACCAAGACGCTGCTTGGGATTCTGGACTGCGTACCGGAGAATACCGCAGGGGGTAAACTGCAGGCTAATGAACGTAAGTAAAAATGGCACCACATCTTATTGACGTGACCACCTCCCCCCCAAAAAAAACCACAATAACTAAACCCTCTTTTTCCAGGCAATTTTGGCAGTTTGATTGTTGCACGTGGGTGCAATGGCCATTCATGTAATCATTGTAGTTTTAGCAAGTCTGAATACCTTACGGATGCATTAATGTGTATAAATAATCTGTGATGACTTTTTAAAACAGAAGAAGTCAATGCAGATGATCAGACAGTAGAGACCAGTGGTATGTTTTTACTGAAGAATTCTAGCTGGTGCACAAAAATATCCCACAAGGAACAATAATTCGTTATTTTCGTGTTTTTTGTTCATAGGATGTTGTACCGATGATAAATGTATTTTTATTTTAGGAATTTCGGTGGTCAGTTTCTTTGCTTGTAATTTTATAGCAGCATATTTTAGCGATATATTTTGAACTTCTATTGTGTAGATTTTAGATTGAAACAATTTTGCCTTCATTTTCTAATTCGCGGCCGATCGGGCACTTTCTCTTTACTATACTCATGCTTTGATACTGCTTTAAATTGCTCCTCCACAAACATTTCTTTTGAATGCAGTGCAGTGTGTCTTGTCAGTGAGCGAATTCAGCATTGTTCTCGAAACAGACATGAAACAATGTGCTCATATTTTTGTCTGAAGAGCGAAGTACATTCCCTGGATCCGCCTTTGATAACTAGATCGGAATATCTCAAAAGGAAATAATTCACAACCAAGTATCTATTTAATCGGCCATGCAATATAGAACAGACATAAATAAACTTTTTTTGGAAATTTGTGCTGACTCAACCTTTTCAATAACAAAATACCAAGGCATAGTGAATCGTAAAGACGAAAATATGTTTTAGTTGTAAATGTTCCACCGATGTGAGAAATATTTATTTTTCCACACAAATAAATATTCAGTAATTCTGTGGTAATTTTTCATGTTCATATTTACGCCAAATGGGAAACAGAGACCAAAGATGCAGGTTATTTATTTTTTGATTTAGTACATATAGATTTATATTTCTCAACACGTTTTTCTTGTGGTTTCAATTTCTCTTTGAATATGTTTAAATTCGTAAGAATTTTTAATTTTTCCTGTTCGAACTAGTTGGAGTTCGTCAAGTAATATTGCTGATATTTTCAGCAGCATTAGAACCAAAATTAACTCGAGCAATTAGGTCTCATCCGTTTTCATTCCATGTTATTGTCATTGGCAGTAGCTATTTGTGTAGTTGTTAATAACAGATGGGTTCTGATACACATGAAAAAGAAAAGAGTGGTTCCTTTGATTGGTTAATTGTTGCACCATTTATTACAGCTATCCAACCAGTTGGAGCATAGTGTATTTCATTGTAAAGACAAGTATATGTGCGAGTAAATCTGTTAGAAAGAACGAAAGAACGACTGTGGTCATTTTCTTGTCAATTTTCATTTAAGTCTTAGTTGTCCTTGAACGTTTCTTCCTAATGTGTATGAACTCTGAGTATTCAAGGTGAAAACCGCAATCTTCGTATACCAATCCCTGGAAAGAAAGATACCAATTAAAAACTGCTTAATTATGGTACAAATGTTCTTAGCTTTATTTGCTAAACTGAAATTAGAAATAAGTTAAGTTATGAGTTTTCCTTTCTGTTTGCAGGCCGTGGGGGAGTGCTGAAGTCTATCGGTACCATGGGCGCCTCTATTCTGTTGCGAGGTGGTGATGGACCTTCAACTCCCGGGGGTGACAACAACAAGCCGATTTCAATGGCCGACGTCGTCAAACAGGCTGCAGCAGGTGTGTCTCATTTATGTGCTTAGGAGATAGTAGTTCTAGTCTATTTGCTAAAAATACAATAAATTTAGCAGATTGTTTGGCTGAATTTATTTGTAACTGTAAGTTTTCCTGTCAGGGTAGACAATTGATTATGTGCTTCGTCTTGTGTTTTTAAACTTGGTTTGATGAGAAGTTTTGGAATTTACTTGTGTAAACAGCTATTTCAATTGCGTATTGTCTATTCTAATTGTGTCTTACTTACACCACATGTTAATTGCTTTTTTCTCTTTTTGATGTAAATTTACTATTTTGGATTTTTAAAATTTGAAGAATTTTTAAGATGAACTCCTGCACCTGACTCGTACCTTGGAAACTTGGCGAGTCTAATTGGAATGTAATAGATCTACAGGAGGAGTTCAGATGCACAAAAATAAAGTTTCCTGTCAAAAATATTTTTCCCCTTGCAAATCGAAAACAAATAAAACTTTTTAAAAAAATTCAAATTTAAAATTGGACATTCAATTCAAAAGATGGTACAAAACCGAAAAACTGTCTGTGGGATTTGATCGGAGAAGCGACGAAAGGTATATCTCATCGTTAGATTTGCACTTGAGTCTGCAGTGGAGGATCCATTGGGTTGTGTATGTGCCCCGTTTATTCCAAGAAATACTTCAGATCTGGAAAACTTTAGTGGAGGCGCCCATTTTACGTAGAAGGTTCAGATCCTCCACTGACTTGTGTTTTAACAGGGTTCCCACATTACCTGGAAAACCTGGAAAACCTTGAAAAATGAGAGTACACCTGGAAAACCTGGAAAAATCA
>JBCAUG010251788.1:0-33850 GCA_038406175.1 Haplosyllis leylae
TTGACATATGCCAAAATGGACCAAAAAGGGTCCTAGGATATGTCATAAGGTGTCTTGTGTCCAAATTTGACAAAAAATTCCAATGGGAAGTGTCCCAAATTGCCGATTCGAAGTTGCCAGTCGCTATTGCATAAGGTGGTTTAAGTGTAAACTTAAACCACCTAAAAACCATTTCGAAGTGACCGCGTTTTGCAGTAGTCGATTCAGCGACAAGAATACCAACGCGATAAGTAGAATCTTAAATAGTTTCATTTCTGCAGTAAATTCAAAGGTCTACCTTCCATCCTACATTGTGATTCTGCTAGACGACGACCTGATCGAGTTTATGGGTTACAAGAAATATGGTGTATCTACTCTATATGGTACTTGGATAGAATTTTTATCTAAGCAAATAGTGGATATTCTTGATGCTCATCGTGCAAAACTTCCAACTGCTGCTCAGCTACGGGATTCTACTCAGGTATACTGGGTGGAACCTATCAATCACTCTAACTTTACATCAGAGAACAGGCAAATGTGCGAAAAGTTTGCTAACTGTTTGGATTCCATGTCAAAAATATTTGACAACATGCGCTGTTTGAAAATAAGAGTTCCATGGGATAGAAATGAATCTACCCTGGTTGTGAACAATTGGATAACCAAGGCTGGATTGGCTCTCTATTGGCAGAGTGTGGATGCTAGCTTTGAGTTTAACATCAAGAAGAGAGAAACTTTCATCATCAAGAATAACTTCAGATCGATTAAAGGGCAAGGAGCATCCTTCACAAGAGTTAACAACCAGGCAAAGAAACCTGGTCTAGAAGACACTAGAAGAACTGTTCCCGACTCTGCCGAGGATATTCCAAGATTCTTCAGGAAACACAGTATGCATTTTAATCAGGGACATGATGGCCATGTTCCCTGGAGAAGACATGACCGCAAGCATGCCAGTAATTCACTGAGATTCTTGCTTCCTAGAATCAAATCGCACAGGATGGACTGTTAGTGATATGATAAGATTGTGCTATCTATACGTTATTTCATATTTCTTCCTTTCAACTATTGTAAAATTTTTGCGTATCTGTATTTTTACAACTTTATATTTGTTGACTGTACTGTGATAGATTTTCATTTCTTCGCTTGGGGATAGGCATGTGAATGTATTCATTCACATGCCTATTGTGGCATTGGGTTGCGCGAAGAATTGGAGAAAACTGTGATAATTTTGGTATTTTCACAGTGATTGACACCTCATGTGGTGTGATTGGTTAACCTGGGTAGTCTGTAGATGCAGACTTTGAGTGGGGTTCCCACTCTGATTTGTGAATATAGCTATTTATCTGTATAACTGTTATTTGGGTGCTTTTACCCTGAGATTCTTCAATTTTCAATTCATGTTGTGTAGATTTGAAATAAACCATTTTCATTTCAATTTTTTTTTGTTTTCTTGTGGCAAAACTGTTGACTTTGACTGATAATACTCCAGACATCACCAGAAACTCAAATACTTTATTTGTGACTTGCTATTTATGACCTTTGTGAACTCCCCCCCCCCCCCACCCCCGTGTTGGTCAGACATTGCCCGAGACTGTCCTACCCGAGGGCTTTCCCGACCTTTCAGGAATACATTCAATGCCTGATTCACAAAAGATATGCTTTCAGTCAATTTGTTATCACACATCAATGTTGTTCTCACGTCACTGACTACATTTTGTGCTGATGCTTTTAACATTGACTGTGACACAAAATGAAGAAATCGTAATGCCTTCAAATAAGTTTGTAAAACCACAAAACATTCATGTTTATGAACGAAAAATATGAAAGAAATTGAGCTCACCTGTATCCAGAAATACGAGAATTGCTTGGCCCCATGAAATGTTGTTTCCTGCAATCGTTTCGCTGATTTGTGGAACCAATTCATCGGGAAGACTTGAGTCTAAATTCCAGTGGTTCTGGAGAGGAAGGAGCCGACCATCGTTTACTGTAACTACACTATATCCAAGTAAGGTATTACTATAACCGTCAAATGAAACTTTGTGATTGACAACCAAAAACCGTAGGAAATTGTTATTTTTGTGGAGCAAAATATCGCCATTTACACAGCAGATCCAAGAGAGAGGTGGCAGGCGGGCTTAGGTCTCCCTGAATCTCAGATTTTGAGTACCTAGTAGCAATTACAGAAAAAACGGCAATTAAGGAATAGGCTTTGTTGTTCCATGCATTATTGTTATCTAATGTATCTAATGTAATAACAATACTAAGACAAAATATTTCATTCTTTATCCAGGTTAATTTTAGAAAAGATATTTTTTATTTCTCAAAATCATACCGTTATTCAAACGCTTTTAGGACACAGAAAAAGAGAATTCATTTAAAAAACACTTTTCCAATAGACGATCCTGGATAATTGTACTTATAAATAACAGATGAAAATTTGCATACATTCTTTGTGAACAAAATAGAGTACAGTAGTGTCTATATACTGTAACTGATTGGACAACCAGCTTCTGGTTAAGTTGTAGCAATTGTAATTTTAGACTTCAACAATAAATTTAATAATTATGCCAGTGAACTTCAGGATCCAAATTTATTATTCAATTTTTTTGCCTCGCCATAAATATCGGCTTTGAAAATTTGTCCACTCTTACTTGTCATCTTGTCTCCCCAAATGATTTGTGGTTTACTGACCATCAAAATATACTGCAATTGACCACAGTTAACTGTATAGCTAATGGTCAATGAGAAATAACTATCTACATTTTGTCACTGAACACATGACTGTGATGTCGATGGTGTAAAGAATTACGTCAAGAACACTTATTGGCTTTCCTTGTTCTTGTTTTAATTGTCCACTAGAAAATGCAATTTTATTATCCAAATTTAACTGTTCAGTATTGATCATGAATTACTTTGGAAGTTGTAGGTTTATTTCTGTCAAAAAATCTCAAGGATTTGCTTTTAATGTATGCCCTGATTGTTAGGTGTATTCATCTCGTTTCGCTGGACGACTTGCACTTTGATTTCAGTTAATCGTTATTGTAAAGGACATATGGAACCATTTTAGGTGGTTTAAGTTTACACTTAAATCATCTTATAGCATGGTACATGGTGATATCTCATTGGCTATTTGGGATGCTTCCTTTTGGATTTTTTGTTACATTTGGATCTAAGATGTCTTAAAGACATCCTCGGACTTATTTTGGCAGGATCGTTTGAGTACTCATTCAAAATGAGACCCTTTCAGAAAATCAAAGATATCTCAAAGATGTTGCACCAACTCATCCACATTTGTACTTGGCCTAAGGTGGGCAGGTAATAGGCTACACGATTGACCAATTTTTTGGGGGATGCAACACATTTAATGGGCAGGCACAGGCTGTAAAATCAAAAAGTTTGCTTTTATGACACATTCACAATGGGTAGTCTGTAAGTGTAGCCTCAGGTGCTCTACATAACTTACGTTGGATTTTTTGAAATATGACCAATTGGCCACTTGCTGGGCTGTTAAGTATAAATTTTTAAAAATGTCAAAAAATACACACTTTTTCATGCAATGGGTATGTGGAATGTTGAGCTATAAAGTGGCATGAAGGTGTCAAAATATGTCCTCTTATGGAAAATTATTTTGGTCCACTGTCCAAGCCATGGCTGTTCAAATAATTTTCAACTTTGGGCTTAGTGCATAATGCATCTGCCAATTGGTGTTTGGTAGAGGGCATATCTCAGTGTACATTTCAAAATTTTATGCAATTGATATCAAACTCACAAAGGTGTCAATTTGTCATCGTTTCAGGCTTGATTTGAAAGTATTGCAAATGGTTTATGAGGTCAAAAAGAGAGATGTCAAGCTAAACATACTCTAAGGGTATCCACAAATAAGAAAATATTTACCCAGGGGTTCCTGGGGGTGAATTTCTTGGAATAGTTTTGGGCAAAAGTGGTGACACCTTGTAGTATAAAATGATTTGTAGTCTTTTTAGGTGGTTTAAGTGTACCTTATACCACAGCAACTGGAAATTTGTTATCAGCAATTTGAGACACTTCCCATTGGGATTTTTTTGTCAAATTTGGACTCAAGACAGCTTAAAACATATCCAATGACATTTTATAGCATTTATGAAATATCTCACTTCTGGCGACTCCCGGGCCATTTGAAATCAAAAACAGTGCACCCAAACTTCAATTTTCAGAATTGATATAAGATGCATCAGTCAATAGGCTACATGGTGGGACCATTTTTGGGGTGTGTGCTACACTTAAAGGGCTGCCACAGGTAGTCAAATAGTCCACTTTGGTTTTTAGGTGGTCTACATACCCCTATTTGGATTTTTGAATCTGTGACTAATTGGCTGTTTGCTGGCCCATTAGTGGCAATATTTTGACACTTTTTTGACATATTGAAAAGTTCACAACTTTTTAGAATGATGGGTATTTGGAATTTTGACCCATAGATTGGCATGAAGGTGTCAATATATGTCATTCAGATTGGAAAGAAATAATTAATTTGTTTCTAGACCAGTGTCCAAGCTATGGTCATTTGAGTAATTGGCCATTTTTGGGCCAAAATATAAATTGTCCATTTCTGGCACAAAGAGTCAAAGATAAAGACACAATGTTAATTGATGATTTGTAGGGGACCTTTTTACCAAAAGGTGCCTGCCCTTAAGGAATTTTCTCAATAGACAGTTTTCTTAAATAGAGAAAATGTGTAATTTTATTGATGGTTGCTGTGAGTCTTGTACATGAGTTGGGAGGTCACAAATGATATGAGTGGTCAATCTAATGTTCTCTGAGGGTGTGTAATGTTAGAATTAGAAAAAAATTTCCTGGGGCACTAACAGGGAATTTTTCTGAGAATGTATGGGTTAATATAGCATCAAGTGATTTGAATTATTTTTTTTTCAAAAATGGTGAAATTAAGTGAATAGTAAACCATGGAACCCAAACTGAGTGGTTTTGAGCCATTTGGTCAATTTTTCAACATCAGCATGATTAACAAGTTTTCAATGTTCTATCACTCTTTGCTAATTTCTGAAGCCAATTCTTGTCTGATTTTAATGTAAGACTACTCAAATCAAAGCTTAGGACCTCTTTAGCAAGAATATGAAGTAATTTTGCCACTAAGGGGCCTATAATGTTTTTTGGCAAATTTTTCCATTTTAAGGCCTCTTACAGGTCCTTTAGTGGCAAGATGATTCATACTCCTGTGCAGGAGGTCTGAAGCTTCAATTTGAGTTGCGTTACATCAAAATCAGTTAAGAATTGGCTTCAAAAATGAGGAAAATGTGAGGCAACCTCAAATTTTTTCATGATCATGATAAATTTCACCAAATCACTCAAAATCACTTATTTTGAGGTCAAGAGACTATTTTCACAAAATTTTACCATTTAAAAAAATCAATTAATTACACATAGCATTACTACTTTTAGGTAAAAATATGTACAACAAATTCACCTCCAGCATCCCCCAGGTAAATATTCACACATCCAGTGACATTAATATGTGTGAACCTCATTGTGTCAATTTATTTTTTGTGAACTCCATAGTCTAGGTGTTTGGTTTCTTGACATTTTGATATCTTTGACATCCTTTTGACAATTTGACATCTTTTTGACATTTTGACACTGATTTAAAACTTAAACCACTTCAGTCCATCATAGGACTAATTTTTTTTTGAAAACTGGTGGAATTGGTTAAAAAAATAATCCTGGACCCCAAAATGAGTGATTTTGAGAGATTTGTTGAAGTTTTTAACATTAGCATGATCAACATGTTTTAATGGTTCTACCTATTTTTGCTCATTTCTGAAGCCAATTCTTAGCCAATTTTCATGTACCACCCATCATTGTAAAGCTTAGATCCACCTCTACAAGAATATACTGTAATTGGGCCACCACATAGTGTATGTTCTTGTTTCTAGGGTGTCCATGAGTGACTTAAAATGGCCAAAACGGTGCAAAAATGCCAACATTGGTACTTTTGGTGATTTTTTGCCCTTTTTAGGCCCCTTATAGGCACTTTAGTGCTGCAATCACATCATATTCTTACAGAAAAAATTCTAATCTTTGATCTAAGGGGTGTTACATTAAAACCAGTTAGAATTGGCTTGAGAAATGAGTCAAATGTGCAACAACCCTAAATTTTGAGATGATCATGATAACTTCACCATATCACTCAAAATCACTTATTGTATGGTGAAAGGATTACAATTCAGCACTTTTTACTATGTTAAAAAATTATTTACATTGATTAATCCCATACTTTTTTTTTACTTTCAGGCAAAAAAGTACAAGAACTTCACCCCTAGCAGACCATGGGTAAATATTTTGACATTTTAACATTTTGACACATGAATTATTACTGAAACCACCTCAGCCAGTCATTGGGTTATTTTTTAGATTTCATGTGGGAAAGCCAATAATAAAAATATTGTCATTTTGTGTGTCTGTGAAAAGCTAATTGATGTCACAGCTATGTGTTCAGTAATAAAATGGAAGTAGCCATGCTTTGACATTGATAATTAGCTGAACACTTAACTGTGCTCAATTGACCATGAAACATTTGGGAGAAAATGTAACTCTTAAATTTTAATTAAAATTTAATTAAAAATAGAACAATGTTGGAATACTTAAACACTCGCATCTGGAGGGCAAAGTGTTTAATATTTATAATATTGTGATCATGCAAAATTTGAGAAAAACGGAGTGTGATTTCTCTTTAATTGGCTGGTGGATGTTGCAGAAATTTTAACAGATATTTTAAAACACAGATATTTTAAAACATTATTTTCTTCAAATGACTGCTGCTAAATTTGTTAAGTGTAATGTTGTAAAGAACTACCTACCTTGAAGTTTTTAGTTGAAACTCATCAATCGGAGACATCATCACAGACCTTTCTCTTTTCGACAATTCTGTAGGGGAATGCTCAAATATGAAAACGAATAAAGACGATACGCCTACACAGACTACATTATGGAAAATGTACACTAATGAGGGGAGAGGGGATACCTTTTGCTGTGTCACAAATGCGAAACTTTACAATCAGAAGCACCGAGAATAATACCTTTTGTCAGGAATCACATAGATAGAAAAACAAAACAAGATCAAGTTTTACAATCTAGCAACGAATTGTGGAAGTGATTCTTCTGCAAATGGGGACAATCTGGTAAAAAGATTCAACAAAGTATAGTCAGTTCACGTTTATTGGACTATTGTTTCCTGTCAGAGGCTGTAGGTGTTTTCAGGGTTCCTGTTTGAGATAGCAGCGACTTCCAACATTCTCCAGAGGTACTGTCACCTGCCTCTTGTCATTAGGCCTAATCACGATCAAGATAAAATATTCTTTTCCCCATTTCACATGTTTGTGAAGTAGCAAAGAGCTAATTTGTTCTGAAATGAAAGAAATTTCTGCCAGTAGGTAACAGCCAAAGACGACTTTTCATCTCCAATCACATTTACTCTCAATCAAAATAGGATTTATGTCACTTCTTCCTGTAGGGCGTCCAAGACTGTTTCAAAGCAGCTGATCAAGTGAATTGCCAATTGAAGGAGACTGTTCCAGAGCTCTTCAAAAAGTTAACATGTGGTTCGAGGCTTTTTTGATCAGCATCCCACATCCGTGGGAAGTCTACCAATTTCACCCTATTTTATAAAACACACAAACAGACATACCGAACCATATTTTGTCTGTATTTCATTGAATGCACATCAGGAAATTCTAAGTAGTTTCAGAACTTTGTAAGTTCCGCGGATTCATTCTAATTTCATAATCAGTGCATGTGTCTTTAATCCTAACTATCTGCAACAGAAAAGGGCAGTTCAAAAGAATATTAATATGTTCGTATTTTTCCCACTTTTAATTTGTAAATTCATCTAATTCAGCTAATTGTACAACAAGAAATCAAAAAAAAATTCTATGGGATTTAATCTCACATTATCTTGTATGATGGTGAACCCTGAAAAACTTGAAGTAGCCTTCAGTCATGCTTCACCGCTTTCTTCTTGTTTTAAGCTCATTCATCTAATTAGACGAGAGATCAACAAAATGGAAAACGCACGATTATTTCTCATGTAATTCTGCCATTAGTCTTCCTCAGAAAAATCACACTAATTCGTGAATGACTCCACCTGTGCAATGTGTTTACACTGGGGGATTGGTCATGGTCCGGACTCTCTCTTACAGCCATATTAAGAGACACTTGCAGCTGTCACCATCCACTGTCAAGTGCATTCATCTCCATACTCAGCTTTACTGAGAATTAGTACAGATTAAGGCAGGAAGTGTGCTGGAGGCAGACTCACATAGTGTTTTCAGATTATGGTTAACTACATTAGGAATGCCAGATTCAATGGACGTAGTCCATGGCCATATAAAGAGGCAAAGTAGTTGGAGGAAAATCTTAGTGGAGATTAATGCTGATTCAATACGACAGTAGGACAGCTACAAGCTGGTTTCATTCATTGAAGCACCTTCCCTGCACGACCGAGAGAGTCCTGCTTCACGAAGGTCTGAAAACCAAGTTGATTGCACACAGCTGTTCATTTATGGATATTTCTTTTGAGGTATAAACAAGAATAATGTCTTGAACAGAAGGACGTAGGCACTTCATTCGTCCGTTTGATGGGTTTATTTTTTGGCCACATGCGTTATCACGTATATTTGAAGCTACTTCTTGCCTTGTGGTCCAGTTCTTTGAAGTGGTGTAAATAATAGAAGCGCATTAATTGTTTATTCGCACCTGCCTTTTCACTGTGCACTGTGCATATCGGGACAGTATTATATTACTGGAATCATTGATCTCTCTCCTTGTCTGGGATAGTCCGTAAACGCGAGCTTTGATACACGGTAGTGCCGACGTTTACCCTAGCTGTTTACCACTTTGTTACCTCTGCAATAGTAGGAGTTTGTCCTATGCAAGTGCTAAGTGTGTTCCACTGCACACGTAGCTGAACTAATAAAGACAGTCATCTTTTAGCTTTATCACTTCCTCGGAACGGTTATTTTGCAGCTTCTTCCCGTGCAGTTCCTATTATGACTTGTGCGGTGCACAAGAGGTAATACATCACGCCGTTCAATAGAAACATGAAACGAACAAGGCAAATGACCAAGATGGAATACCTTGAGGCAGTTGGGATGAAGTTCAATCCTTGATTGAATTAGTACTGTTGAGGTATATGAAGGAAATAGCAACTGGATGTATACTTTTATGCAAGTGAGCATCAAGGTAGGTACGCGTCCTGCAAGCAGTGAGTCCTGGAAGCAATGAGTTATATTGTTGCAATATAATCTTCTGCATGAAAGTCGTATCATGTTGGTGAAGCAATTTTTCTAAAATGTTATTAACTCGTGTCGTATTCTATGACAATAATTTTTGTTTCCAACCTCTGCATCTTTATTATTTACATACAAAAGGTATTTTGCTGTTTCAGAACTTATGACATTTTGAACCTAAATAGGGAGACAATGTGAACAATGCAACTTTTGACTGAAATTTGAAATTAAATCCCCATGGAAATCAGCATCATTTACATGTTTTTGAATTCATGATACAATTTGACTTGAAATCCGATGAAGTTAAACGGCCGTGTTGTTAAAAACGTTCATGCAAAAATACTAGACGTTCTACACTGTCGCTGACCCAGGTATGTGCCATTTTTTACTTTATCTATTTAAAAGCTTTGTACTGTTAATAGAAAGAACGTTTGATACGATATGCTTGCAGACTGGTAAATAAGTCTTCTGAACGTTCATTAAATTATCTCTGTTAACTGTGAAAACTACATATATATCCCTATGTTCTGTCTAGAGTTATTATATTAACATTAATATTCGACTAATTAGATGCATTATGAAAATCAGCACCGCACAGAAGTGATCAACGTTTTGCCCACAGGCATTGCTATAATGTACGTTTGATATTAGAGACAGAATCCTCTGCAGCACAGCAGAAGTTAGATTAACTATGCTTCTGGCATAGTTAAAGGTAGAATCAGGTGTGTTCTGCATTATGATGGTTCATGTTACATTTACAAAACACAATACTAATGCTTGCACAGGAAATACTCTGGGTGTGAATCAATAGCATTGTACTCCATATCATTTGCAGCAACAATGCCAAGCCATATAATGGTTAACCAGAAAAATCAACTCGAGTATCACATTCTCCTGTTTTGAGGTTTAAGAATATTGATGGACCTATGGTGTGCGTATTTTCATGGGTCTGTCACAGTAGCAATTTGCCGCAACAGACAGAAATAAATTACGTGGCTGACATTTATATAATGTGAAGGATTGTGTGTAATAAGTAATAAGAAACTTGCGTTACAGGTGCTGAACATTCACGACAATATACAATTTGACAAAAACTGAAAAATGCTGTTGCTTTTGTTCTATCGAACACAACATTCCTATTCAAACACGAAATTGGAATGGTATTTCATATATCGATTTGAGTTCTCATAGGTATTAATTCTGATTGGTGGCAAGGCAATTGAATTACTGGTTTAGCCAGATTTTTGTGCCTATTTCTCCTGATCTACAACTTTTTATGGGGGTTCATCGAAGATTCACGCGGCTGCGGTGGAAGTCTTGCACTCAGTTTAATTTTAATTATGCACCATTGCACAGTAGTTTGGCCTTTAGTTCAGTTGTAATCAAAGGAGAATTGCCACAGTGAGAATTGCAAGATTAATTTCAGGTTCCTGTTATTGCTCATACCATATTTTTATCAGGCAAACAAGATTTACTTTACACTGCAAGTTTCGTGTTTTTATTGCTTCAAAGAGTTTGTTTCCAAGTGATGAATTAGCGCTATCGGCGAGGATAATGTTTGTTGCGATAGATACGATTCGGAGAAATGAAAAGTAGTTTTCAACCAGCGATAGATTAGCTGTCAATAAGAAACGTCGTTATTGTTCAGAATAGATTTGTCACAATGCCACGGAATAAATATTTTCGTTTCAGGCTGCAATTGTTGATAAATCATAGATAAATCACAGAAGACAAGATAAGAATTGGACCATTATGGTGTATTATTCGCTTCACAAAATGGATTTGATTGTTAGGATTTGAACGGTCAGATATTGCTACCTGCTGCAGTAATGTTAGTTTGATAATCCACATCGATCCCACGTTTCGAGAAATATCCGATAACTGGCCGAACAGCAGTGACCAAAGTAACAGGTAGCGACGGAGCATGCAATCCAGCTTTCTTGTTTTTGCAAGACCAAGCAATAAATTATGCTTCCGCCCCCACACACTCCATGTGCGCTTTGTGGTTCTGGGTATGTAGGCGCATGTCTTCACCAGGGTGGGGATTCATATCAAAGGTGATCCCATGATATTTTTTCCAATTTTTATTTGCCTGTTGTACAAAAGATTAGATATTAGATCAGTCATTTTGGTGAATCCATGCTTTGTATTTGAGTTTGTGCTGCAAAAATCTTGAAATATCAAAGCCTCTCATACATTACCATAATATTTTCTTCTTTTTAAGTATTGTTGCACAACTTCACTTGATATCGTGTTGAAACGTCACTAAATTGGTGTTTTACTTATGACTTATTGAATCCATATATGTACCACAGAAACAATGCGTTAAAATGTCATGGGAATATGGGAGGGACCCTCATTTGCATCCAACTTGTGCTTCAGTACTCACCAGGTGCATTTGTAGCTAATCCACTTTTTATGGAAGCCACAATGGTCAAGGCTTATTAACTAGAACAATAACCTGTTGCAAACAATGTGTGCCCACCATCATTTCCTAGTTTCATTTGAACCCAAAAAAAACGGGAGGCTTATTGGAAGGTATGTTTGTTTTTGCTTTTTAACACATGAATTCACTCATAAATTCCTATCTTGGATTTTCACAAAAATTCACCCTCCAAACCTAGCATTGTACATTCAAATGTAACCAATTCTCCAGAATTTTTTCAGTTATTTTTATCACGAAAGCCAAAAAAAAAAAAACGCTCCAGGTTCCTTTGTTATTTTTTCTATCTGGTCTACAACAGTTGCCGGGATGTCGCTTGGAATTGGAACTTTCAATAACATATTGCCTACCGACTTCCGACTTCAATAGGAGTCAACATCTGTGTGCAATTAGTTTTAAACATATAGATTACCATTCGAAGAAAAAGATGTTTGGTTTATGCAGAGCTGCTGTCTAAATTTTCATATGAGCTGCATTTTTTGCCTTTTTCGGTGATTGTATTATGGAATACGAAATGTTGAAATAGCATTATCTTATAAATAACACTCAGTGTAGATATGTCAAGAATGGTGTCTTACTGTGACACTTACGATACAAATTCCTTTCTCATAATAAAATACAATCACCACAACTCACCATCAACATTTTATGATTGATTGAGACGGTTACTAAAACGAAAGGAAACAAAGTGAAAATGTTGTTGATAAATTATGTTGATAAATTTAAAATTCAATTATGATAATTCGAGACCTTTTGCTTTGTCATGTCTTTGGAAAGTACAGCTGGTCAAAGATATTTGATGTATGTGACACACATTGTACTCTCAGTGTTTTATTTGTGCATAATATCCATCAACAACTTGGTCGTTTTCCACTGAAGGGTAATCCTTCGTAATAGAAAAGATATTTTCAATTATTGCAGGCGATTTACAGTTGCTGTTCGCAACAGTTTAAATTCGTGCTAATTATGACTGTTCCTGCCAGTAATGTTCACAGTCTGTTTTGACGTATATCGATTGACAGTTCATAATTCGATCCCACATAAATATCTAATAGAATGTACCAATTAGAAAAAAGGAAAACACTCTTTTTGTTGCAAATTGATCAGTTGAAGTCGAGAACAGAGTTTTCGATAATACAGAGAAAGTTTCATTGACCGCATATCCATAGATAATTGACATGATTGCAGAGTTCAAACCTTTGCATCAATATGGATTTAATATTTACTAGTTCATTTTAACATGAACTTTTACAGCTCTGCGGAATTAATTAGCATTCCTGTGAATTCCATATGACCCTGATTTCATATATTCCCTGGCGCTGTAGCAAAAAGGAAACTACAAATGGATTGAAACAAGAGGATGTGCAAGACTTTTCTGAGAGATTTTCTGGTAAGATGACATAGGTTCGTATTGCAAAGAACATTTGCAGCTGTGTGACAATCAAGATTTCATGAAATATTAGGCTAACTGAATTTTCGCAATGAAAATCACTAGTGAATCAAACCGAACCTTTTGTGACCTGATCCGAATCTTTATTTTCGAGATATAAAAATAGTCGACTTCGTAGTAATTAGGACAAATGGTAATGAATGGAAATCTTGGCTCATTGTGCGGTGAGTGAGTGGTATGTGAACCAATTTATTTTTAAGCGCACTTTTCACTTATTTGCAGAATAAATTCGAATTTTTACCAAATGAAATACCAACATTCAGACTAGATTAAAAGATGATTGATAAATTCGTATTGGTTCGTATTGTGGAATAATCAATCACTAAAGATGCATTTGAAACGTTCGTGTGAATCAAAACTTTTCATTAAACAATGGGAAGACAACTCTTTCAACATATATAAATGAGGAAGTTGAGTTAATCACGCAAAAATTATTAATTGTCAACTGAAAAAATTAAAAATGTAGAATCTCTTTTTAAGTAATTAGAAACAAAAGACCATTGAAGAAATATGGATGGTCTTTTCATACATTAAAAGACATAACCATCACAATTCCAGGAGATAATTGGTGGCTCATAGTAGTTTTCTAGGAATGTTTTAGACTTTTTATTAGGAACTTGACAGACTTCTGAAGAGATTTTTGAACACATGTATCATGGGCTCATGTAAGACCATATGCAGTGATGCCTTTAAGGACTGTTAAAATGAGAACGTCGATCATAATGGGGTGCAATCTTGCATTTAGGCATTTTCAATGATCATATTTTGTCAACCATTTTGGATTTCCTCCATTGACGAAAATCAAAAAGAAGCTGAATGATGAAACGTATAGCAGGAACATAAATCACCAACGTCCCCATATATTCATGTAACATTGGGTCTAGGGATGTGATGATCTGACCAGGCCGACATTTAACACTATCTCTTTGTTACTACGAACAACCTGCGAACGAGCCACCAAAGTAATTTGTCTTTCTGCGAGGTCGATAACGTAAAATATTGAATTAGTTTAACTATTTAACAATACGGCATTGAATTCGGCGATTTTGTGTCCTAAAAACCTTTTAACTAGATGCATGTCCATTGAGTTCTGATTGAAGTGACATACTGAATGGCAGCAATGTATCGAATTTTGCCAACTAATAATGATTCTTTCCCTATTCTGGTCGGCTGTTTGATATGTAATTGTGTACAGGGGATTGATTTGACCCAGAGCGCTATCCCGCTAAAAATAGGCGAATTTGATGCAGATCAGGCAAATTGAACATGCCATAATTAGACAGAAGGAAACTGTAACTTACAGGTGGATTATGTGAAAGATGGTTTTGCTTTTAAGGTAATTTCGCCTTTGATAGGTGAGTACGTTTTTCAAAATATATCTGTGGATAGTGATTAATCTAGAAAGCAATGCATGCCCTGAAAAGGAAAGTAGAGATTGCCCAGTGAGTATGTATTGTGCAGGTGGGAGATATATAATTTTCGTGTTGCACACCTGGAAATGTTGGGTTGAACCAAGTCAAATGATTGATTGTTTTATCACGTACAAACTCCCCCAGACCCTCCATAGATCCGGAAGGTTTCTCAGAAAAAATACTCAAGTAAAAGAAATGAAATCTGTTTTCGTTGCTTTTGTACCATTTTTAGGCGTAAATGTACTGGTTTTAGTTTCATAATTGAAGTAAAGAACCTTCAGTTTCACAAAAGAGATTCCTTGAAATTTGTTCAAAAACCAGGATGCTCACATTTAAAAATCATGTCGTTTCCATGTGGCCCTTTCTGAAATGCTCAAATCGAAAATAGTGTTTTATGCTTTATATCTTTCCTTCTTCCCTTGGACATGTTCAGTGCACACACATATATGGCTTTAACCTAATTTAGAAGGAGTAAAAGGTGGGAAATTGATATATACAGCTGGTGACATAAAGATGTAAATGTGATCTGGTGAATGTTTTGCTTCAGTGTAACTGAGATGAAGGCAGTAAGTGCATGTATTGACTGCAAATACTGCAGCACAATCTTTCAGTTCTTTTCTGCAGTAAAGGAAAGGAAACAAGGACTGTCAACCATTGTGTTTGATGGTCTAGACCAACCACTTCAAGGCAAGAAATAGTGCTAATTCTGTGCAGTCAGGGATTCAGCCATGTACACCACTTTCTTAGGCAAAATCGCGAAGAAAACATTAGTGAGAAAGTGCACAGATTTCTCTCAGAGAAATTTGGATAATATTTTCTTAATTTCTAAATAAAGATCTCTGAGGTACAGCTTTGTCATCGGCAAACAGCTGTGTCAAGAACAAGAGATAGTTGATCCTTTTGGCCTAAAATTGATTTTTTTTCATGAAAATAAAACTCATACGACGAGTTTCGGTTTCAATGAAAGACGTTAAAGATTATTTGTGACACTAGCAAGTGACAACCAAGCAGAAGACGTAATTGTCTGAATATAAATGTAATGGGCTGCAACAGTCTCGTTTTATGATGTTTACCTCAAACAAACATGTTTCTTTGTGTCGAACAAGGCTATGTTGTCAGATGCAACAATTTACTGCTATTTACCCAAAAATACGACCAACAAATTCACTGTTGCTGGATTAATCAGAAAAATGACTTGAAATCCACCATTACTACTAATTCACATCAAAGAAAGTCTTTTTCAGACAATTGTTTCTCCCTTTTAAAAGATGCAGATGGAAATTGTTGTTAAATTGGATTTGCCACATAACATGGCACAGACACATTGAATGCAGATGAAAGTTCCTTTACAGGAGACATAAAAAATTTCGGAATCTTTAGTTTTTCATTTTACTGTTGTCGATATTATACGGTTAAGACCAGGTGCCCTGTAATACACTATGGGACATTTGTCGTTCATACTTAAGTGAAAAATGAATTTGGTAAATTCCAGCTGAAATAAATGTACAGCTAAATTATTTCGTGGGGCACAAACTGTTGGCACCATTTCGATTCGCAAAAGACTGATTATTACTCTGAGTGTGGATATTTCAATGCTAATTGTTGCCTATTTTTTACTACAAAAACACGTTTTCTGCTTTTGCATCTTTTGTAAGCAGGGGGCATTTATTCAGAAAAGATGGAACGTAGAATTCTTGAATTCTTTGCCAAAAACTGATCGCCCCAAAACATGAACTTTATTTGGGTTAGCTCACGTTGTTACGTGTAGTTCGTCAGTGAGGAAACAAGCACCATTTTGTACATTTCACTAAAGTCTGGATACAAAGGACAGACAACAAATAAGGTGTGTATACATTAACAAATGAGTGCTCTTAGTTAATTTTGATACTAGAGGTGACAAAACATCTTTTAGAATATTTGGTATCCAGTTCAAATTATTGCTTTGATATGCGAAATACCTAGAAAGCCAGATTTTTTTTTAAAATAGTTATCTAAATATCTTCAAATGAATACAAATAATACATTCATATTAGAGTCTTAAATTGACCATATAAGTTACAAGGCAAGCAATATACTGCTGTACCTTAACGGAAATGATAAAACATTATCCCCAACCTTAGAGGTATTATTGCACATAACTAAAAATAATAAACCCAGTGTCATTATTTAGTTCACATCCTTCAGCTTTGACATTTTGACAGACATTCATTGTTAGACAAATCAATTTGGGTCTATTGAGTCGTTTCTCATTTATTCTTGGTCTCGTAAAGAGCTCCCAATCGGCCGAATTTGGATTGAATGGTCTTTTGGCTCACTTCTAAGATTCAGTTCTCAAGACAAAGGGTTCAGTGTCGTTCATTGCTAGTTTTTGTTTGGAAAGTAAGTAGACAGCCTAACATTAGTAGGTCTTTGATTTATGTGCTATTGCAGGTGGTAGGCCCAAGAGTGAAAGGTTTTCTTGTTAAGTGATGAAGAAAACGACAGAACATCAACACTGTCATGATCGTACAGTAGTAGGTTGATGTCAAATTATCAGTGGTGATTCTCTTTTTGTGTGTCACCAAGAAAGCCGTGCCGGATCGGGGAATACATCAGTGGACGTTTAATCAGGTGGTAACTGGTCCGTATGTCCTTAGTGGTTATGTTTAGTCACGTCAAATGCTTTACCAACCTACCTGTCCGGAGTAGCAAACGAGGGGATTGACAGAAAAGGTTAAATATTTATTCATTAATGAAATGTTTCAAGACCATTTCATGGTACACCAAAGCTGATAGAAATCAATTCAAAGAGGCAAGGCGGATAAAATTCACCAGAAGTATTGATATTCATGTAAGGTGCGCGTTCTGCGTACATATCCGTGAGTATAAGAGAGTAACTCTTAGTCTGGTAAAAGTGCGTTTATTCTACTCTGGCCCTACTAGCGGTGTGCTCTATATATAGGGGTGTACACCAGGCTGCTATGTGCTGGGTGTGGGTGGAGCCCTCCCTGTATGTGCTAAGGTACGTGTCGTACCCTGCATTCATGGGTAGTTTCAAGTGTCTATCAAACTGTCAACAGTGAAGAAATGTTCAGTTAATTCTATCCTAACCAAAATCTTCCTTTCTGATTGCTGATTTCCAGGTCCCTTAATTTAATTTTTGCTGTTAGTTCACAGAGTTGTTTTAGTCATCTATTGGAGCCCAGATATTAAGGATAAGGTAAATCCTTCGTTATGCAAATTAGGAGGAAATATCGACCTATCCTTATCTCTGATAGGTCTTTTAACCCCTTCAAGACAACACATATGTAAAATTATCTCACTCCTTTCTATTGTTAATGATTTGAAATAACACAAATAGAAAAGAACTGTTAATAAAGTGCAGCATTTGGTCTTTGCTTGAACACATGAATTGATTTCATTCTTTAGAAATGTTCCTTCTGCAATATGTTTTTGGAAAAATTCAGGTTTAGTTCATATGTTCAGAGGAATCAGTTTAGGATATAGGCTATTTAAAGTGAAATACGTCTTATGTTTTCAAAGCTAAACCTGTAATCTGTTTTCAAAAGATTACTTGCAAGAAAGTGGGAACAGTTTTTAATTGCAAGAGCTTTGGATCGTACTCTTTCAGTATGAAAAGAAAAAAATCCAGTTCTCGCCACTGAAAATTCCCTGTAAAATTTACCAAAACATCATATATTTATATCTCCTGCTCGGTGAGGAGTTCTGTCACTTAAAATTACCTTGTGGGCTTCTTTCTAAGTACAGCAGGACTTCTGTGCCGAATGTTATCTTTTAAGTGAGCTGTTTGCACTGATCCTTTTGCCACTTGATATTGATAAATTTGGGCAAGAGTCATTCAGTGCCACTGCGGATGCAATTTAATCTGCATAATTTTGATCAATTGATTATTGAAACAAGGAAATTTTCTGCCGTACTTGTGTGTTTTCGTTGTATCAGAAAAATGAAGCATTTGTCTGTGAAGCATGTGTCCCATGCAGAGTGTCCTCAAGCGTAGAATCAGTCATTTCCACCGCTTTGCAGTGGTTTTTCATCACTGTAGAATTGGATTACTTCTTTCTACCTCCCACGCTTTGTGCATGGAATGAATGTTCACAAAGTCGTCATGCTGGCGAATAATATCTGGAAGGTGCAATTTGACTGTACATTCAGAAGAAAATGTATCAATCATTGGGATTTAAATGGGTTTGCACCGGCCTTTACATGGAAATACCCCAGGCATGCTTGTTCTACATTGACAGAAAAGGAATTCTCTCGTATATTTCCACGGTACACGATAATTTGAGAATTTGCCAATTAATTCATTGTATTCAAAACTGGATATTTTCCTAATTGCCAGTTGCAGGGTATCACATGGAATTAAGGAGGTTATACATAATTTGTTTGCTGATACAGTGTAAGATGGAAGAAAGGTACGAGGGCAGAATACTGTTTCACAGGTCGGACTCAGTTTGAAGTCCTGCCTGGTTGCCCATACCTAAAAACAGTTCTGACTAGCAGTCGTCCACAAAATGACCAAAAAAACATCATTTTTATAAAGTATTTTGGAATAGCAATAGGACATTATAACATAATGAAATAACTTGATAATGTGCACCAATTAGTGGTAAATGTGTCCAAAATCTTATATTTAAGCAAAAAAATGGACAAGGTAAACAGAATTGGAAAACAGAATTTCGTACACCCCGGGGGAGGGCATACTGGTGGGGGGGGGGGAACTGAAAACGTTTCACTGGGGGATATTGTATGTCTTGTGTTTGAGTGAACGAATCAAACATACATCATTAAAACTGAGAAGTATAAAGAAACTCAACTCACAAGATTTGAAAAGTGATTGATAAACCATTTATTATATATCACCAGATTACAAAGTCTAAATGCTTACACCATCAGATTTGTGTGGAATATTTATTGACAATCAGAAATTTTCGGGGAAAATGAGTTCTATTTATGAGTCCTTAATCTGATTTGGAGGAGAGCAGGATATATTTGAAAAAAAAATTATGCCACATAATCGCGTTAAGATGAAATTAAATTTTACACAAGAGTTTATTAGAAGTTAGATTATGAGGTGAATTAAAGAACTTTAAGAGGGAAATTTGCATTTCAGACATGTTGAAATCGCTAATGAAAACCAGATAAATCACACACTGCAAATTTTTGACAGAGGAAAAGGATTTGTGTATTTTAAAGCTTGAAACACGGAAAGAATAACGAAAAATTTGCGATTTTCAATCCATGAAGTGACCAGTGCACAAGAGTTGTTGCACTTGCAATGTACAAGTCCAATTTTTCATTTTCACCTTTCGCTGGAATGCTATATTTTTTTTCGCGAAATATTTGTAAAATCATACAAACTGATACTGGTCGCTCATGTCCCTAGTCACGTAATTGACCAAAGCTACTTTTCGACTGTTTTGACCGATAGGCTATCTCTGTTTTCTTTTAATTCGTGTGGGAAGCTTAGAGTATTCTGACTCAAAGTCATTTCAGGTAATTTCTTATTAAGAAACCACGTATATCTGAGACGCCAGAAATATCGATGAAAATTCCAAGTACTGAAACATATAATGCAATCTAGGTTTTATTTTTCTTTGAAGTTTTTCTTCAGATTCAATGTCTAATCATTGGGATATTGTTGGTATTTATTTATGATAATTGATCAATATTTTCACATCACTTTGGTGTATCTCTGTATGGATGTACATTTGCTTTGTAAGAAAATTCCTTGCAATATTAATGATATCAAAGAACTTCAACATTTATGAGAAATGTCCCAGGAGTTCTCCACTGTCTACAGTTTCGGAAGGTGGCACCCCTGGTGGCAGGCTGTTCACCACACATACAATTTCCCTTGTCTTGATAAGGATCTTTGCTTGAGATCAGCTGGACACCTCATGTGGTAGATCAACCTGGAACACATCTGGGGTCTTGTCACCCCCAGCTGTTGAATATTAAATTTTATTCAAGTACCTCAAGTGTTTCTCGTCTTTTACAAGAAATGCTAGCCCCGAATGACAATAGATGTTTAGCTGTTCTTTAGGCAATACCCACACAGTTTTACACTCTTTCATACAGATTTCTTCAAAATCGGTCTCTTTCTGGCTTTGTGTTAATCCCACCAAATCTGGAATGGTTTTTGAAGTGATTTTCTACACAATTTTATTTAAGCAAAAAGAGTAATCTTCTGAAGGAACATTTTAACCATAAAGGAGTTCTCTGATTACTTCAAAACAATTTTAAAATCATTCTGTAGGTATCAATTGATGGGATCGGAAAAAAGCAAGGAAAAAAGATCCATTTGTATGTGTTTCTCACATCCTGCCATCAGGAAAGCTACCTCTAAAGCTGCCATATTTTGCCAACTTTCATTTCTTTGACCTTCACTTATAAAATTTGATGATATTAATCCCTTCCCAAAATAAGCATAAAGTTTACTGTTAGAGGGACCAACCGTATCACCTTCATGACACTTTGCTGAGAATTTATGGCAATTAAAGCTTTCAAAAAATGACGTCATGAACAAAGTTCAATTGGTGTCTTGTGACAGTTGTTAGATCTAAATGACATCATGACAGCATTGTATGTAAACAAATCCCAACCAATGACTGCAGGTTAAAGTAGGCCTGCCTAATGATCATAAGACTGCCAAAGGCTCATGTTAAGGGCTGGGACAGGATGTTAAGGGGGCCGCGAAGTAACCAATAAGGTGACTCTACGAGCCACCGATAACTCTTTGAGTATCGCCATTTATTCAACTTTTCAAGTTGTTTTTTCCAAACTTCACCAAAACTCCAAAAAACCTACATCTTAGCAATAGTTTGGGTTTCCATACTTCTAACTTACGAAGTCACGCATCTAATTAGGCAAGAGCTTTAGGGTTTCCAGTTCTTAGATGATGCAATGAATTCCCCAAATACTGCACCTTTTGTGTTTAGCACACACACGCCATGCACTGATTTAAAAGAAAGTGAAAATATTCCCAAAATAAAACAAAAAGACTTAGCTTTGTATTTAGCTTGTTTTAGTATGCTTTCCCACAGTGGCTTAGACTCTGCTTTACTGCTGGCGGTATGATAATGAACTGCTACAGTGTACTATTAATCTTACTATAGTACAGGTATATTTTCAGTTTTCCTGAAAAATAAAACATGCAGAGAGATCTTATGGCAAACGAGTCAAGGAAGGTAGGGCTAAATTGCTGCTCAGTACAGTTTTATTTTCATATCAAAATAGTGAAGAATTTCACCAGTGCCTGCTTCTCTGTGTATTGCGTATATAAATATTCTTTAGTAACAGATTCATGAACATAAACATTTCTCAATTTTCCGAAACTGATTTGAATTATCTTTCGTTCATTTGATTTCTCCTAATTTCGACATCTAAATTCTTTTTATTTGGATCTATTTAATATTATTTGTTGACGTTGCCGCTGAAGGTCAGTCATGTTTGGAAGAATTCTTCCAGAGATATTTTCAAAGTTTACGTCCACATTTGAATCTGTTTCCCTAAAAATGGACATGAGTTGAGTAATTGTGATACGTGCAAGTCTCGAATCGTAAAAATAACAACATCCCACCTTGTGATATCTGTGTACAAAAAGGTTATGACCTGTTATTGACTACTAAGACCACAATACGAATGACATACAGATTAAGTGTGTCAGGTTCAGGTCAATTTTAGTCCTGAAAAAAAATGAAAGTATGAAGTAGTTAAGCTGATCTCATGGTATATTTATAGACTTGATGGTATATTTTTCTCGTTCAACACCTCGTTGTTAAGTTTATTGTTAAGTATTTTCAGTTTCAACCATGGCATATGAAGCTGAACATTTCAAGAAATGTGTCTCTTCTATCATTTATGTAGTTTATAGTAAAGTGATAGTGATAGGGCACATCATTTTACAATTGAAAATCAATGGAAAATCGACATTCATTGGAAATGTCATATGATATTTAATGTACATCTTGGCATCATGTATATTCAGCAGTTTAATTAACGGGTCATTATAATTCTGACAATTAATGTTCAAATAACCTTAATGCCAACAGCAAAATGAATGCAAAATTGCATCAAGATTTTTCGGGGCAATTCGAAGTGAATTGTTAAGTTACGGATCCATCATTCCTGATAACCTTAAATCATGGTTCTAGATCTATGTCACTTGAATTTTCCAGTAAACATTATGTTTTTGAAAAATGTTATTTTTTTGTGGCCAATAGATCTACTCCATTTTGAAGTGCAAAACTATTATTTTTGGCCCAGTTATTTTGGTCAGAGGATCAGCAAGACATGGTTCTGTTTTGTAAACAATTGCAATTTATGTCTTACGAATTTTACTTCCAAAGTTTACGTTTCCTTGGACGTTTATTAAATGATCTTAATATATTTTTACATGTTCCAGCACATTATTGAAAAGCATGACGGAAACTTAAATCTCATAGCCTGTTTTACGCACATCTACCAAACGACTTCGTTGATGCTCACTCAAAAGCGATGCAACCCTGTCTGGTTTTCCTTTCATTTGTTGTGGATTTCCATGTTTAGATGTAATTGTCCTTTCAATCCTCACAATGTTCTGGAAATTAAATGCTTCTGGTTGCATCACTTCATGAATGGGAAGCTATAAAATCTGTGTTTTATGGTCTAATATCTGTAAAACACAATCAATGAAGGTCAGTAAAGTGAAGATAAACTCGGTCTCTTAAAAGGGTTCAGCAACTTATGCACAAAATGTTTGTAACCGTTCAATATGTTCGTCTCAAAGGGCCTTTATCAGTAATAATTGCATCGCACAAATAGGAGAGAGTTAATACTACGGTGAAGAAGTAGATCATGCTGAAAGACCGCGGAGACCATATTTTATTCATTGAGTACGCTTCTCATTCATTAGTAGTCAGGTAGCAAAGAGGACTGACCCCTGTTTCTTGTCGTAACACTACAATGGAGTCTTCTTCCGAGTCCGTGTAACATGCGTCTAATTGCAAATAAGGTAGAATTTAGCTTTTGTTTCCACCTCGCCAAACTGCCACGAACACTCACTAACAGACAGGAGACACTTTTGGATATACATAACATTAAAGCTACATTGCTTGTTTTGGAGAATTAAAGTCTGGCAAGTCTAATTGGCTTCAGATAAATCAACCTTGATAATGACATGCGATGATAATTGTAACGAATACTGCATGATGTGTCTGATATTAAAACATTTCAGTTTGAAAATGAGGATCGTGTAGACATTGTTAAAATATGGTGCCAAATGGTTCAAATTTCTGGCACATTCTGGCGAATTTTCCTGTATTAAGCATTTGATAGTCGAGCACAAAATAACTTACGGTGCTACACAAAGGAATTTTATGAAGATTTTTGGGAGGTGACGTTATTCTGGAATAGACCTTACCTGAGTGAAAAGCAGAGCTGGGTAATATGTTAAGGTCGAAAGCTTACTTTGAACTGGCATACGCAGAAGGTAATTTTTCTACTTTATCATCATTAATGTTTGCATGGATTGTGTAGACAATTAGTATTCTTCAGGAAGTCAACGCGTAGTTTTGTTGAACTGTCTGGGCCCATAATCTTTATCAAATGGGGATATTTTAAACCATAATTTTCCTCTGATCTTTGGAAAATAACTGCAATTTTGGACAAAGTTTCATTCATCTGAAATTTCGGCTATTGCAGCCAGGTGTGTCAGCTTTTCAAGACATCTGAACAGCATTTTTAAAATCCAACGTGCAATAGACATAGCAATTACTCAGAAAAATTATGTCTGAAGGGTAACCATTACAATTGAAACTTAAAAACTTCAGACTAGTGTAGAACTCTTTCATGACATATGTAGTAAAATAATTATTGGTTTATTGTCACAGGCTACACGGACTGCCTGAAGAGCTTATGCAACAATTGAACTAGAATTGTACGATGCAATTGAAGGCAAAGTTTATTGCTCATAACAGTCTTGGCATTCATTAGAATAGATTAAAGCCTTCGAGTACATTGAAGAACACATATGACCACAGATTTTGCAGGGAGTATCAAGCCTCCACTAAACTCTAAATATAAAGATTGACCACTTTAAGCAGTTGTCTCACACAGTTTGTCAGAAATGATGTTCGACATTCATCAATGCCACAGCCAGGATTGACCAAACCAATCAATGCTGTTTCACTGGTGGACGTCAGAAATGACATGTATTTACAAAAAACACTGAGAAATACTACTAAATGTGTGTAGTACAAGTATATTTTGATATTTTGTGATATTTTGAAGTAGATTAGTGTTACCTCACACAAATAACCTTTGAAACAACTAAATACTGATTGGATGTAAACTCATATGTAACTCCTGGCCACAGGAACTCCCCATAGACCACACACAACTTTATTTAACAAATAGAAATGAATTCTAAAATGCAAATACTATACCTGTAATGCCAGTGGAAGTCAAATGAAAGCATTATATAGACTGGAATTGGTTACAAGTAATTTTGATGCAAAGTGCATGCATAGCCCAAACAGTTTAGGAACCCACAAACAACTGAAGGTTCAAGGGTAGAAAGGCATATGAATACCCATTCAGTCAATCAGAGTTAATGAAAAATTCTGAAGCAAATATTGAGTGACAAATTGCAAGAGATCTGCTTAAAATCTACAAATCTGTAGTCAAGAATGGGATTGACATGATTTAACTGGGCTAAGGAATCCTTATGACCAGTGCAATTTGGTGACTAATCAGATAATATATGTCATTTTACACCAGAAAGAAAATACGTTAGTAGCCTTATTAGAAGCTATAATCAGAAACAAGAAATAGGATATTCATGGGCTTAACCAAAATATCAACAAAGATGGCTGAAAATGTCTTAAATGTCATCACAATTATTATAAATATCACAATGATACCAAACTACTTGAATCCAAGAGTATCGTTGAGTTTTAGTGAGTAATTAACAGTATTAGGTCATACCACAAGTTTTATAGTATAAAAGTATAAAAGAAAAATACAGCGATAGAATGCCTCAAACAGTACTTGTACCAAAAACTGTCACTATGATACATTCCCTCCTGAAAAGACAAGCCTTTTCACGAGATTTTCAGGACATAATTGGCCATAATCCCGTGTATCCATTTCTGGCTATTATAGAATGTACAGACAACATGCTGAACAATCGTTTCATTCTGCAATAGGTGCTTATACTCTGATGCTCGCACCATAGCAATTTGTGGGAAATGAAAGACTTGACACGATTGGGAGTTCATTCTTGCATATGTCAATGTAGTTTGAATCAGCTTGGTACTGAACCAGCTTAGGATGCTAATGTACAGAGTCGTTCATTTGTATTCAGGTATTGACGACTGCAAAAAATATGTTCTTTTGGGACCTTAAAAGCGTTGGAAAAACAGATATGCCTATCAGTTGTCAAGACAAAATGCTTACAAGGTGTTGTTCTTGTTCTGATTATTTTGCGCCGCACGAGACCTTTGTTTATTGTGAATATAACGCTATTTTGTGCCATTAGCGATGTAAATATTCCTCTTCCATTACTGTTAGAAGGACTGAAAAGGTTGAAAAATTGATTTTCCGAATACAACAATAGAATCTGCGTTCTTTGGTAAGGTGAATTGAAGGGTTCGATGAACTAGTCTCACTCCAAAGTCACACCTCTTTGGGTGAGTGACTTGGTTTTTCATACTTGGCACTTGACATCGATCAGTTAACAACCAAATCAACTTTAATTTCCAAGCATTAAAAGATTCTTTGATTACTTTGGCTTCATGGAAACAAGGGTCCCATATCAAATGCAGAATCACGTGACGCCATCCCATCTGAACCGGAAGGGACTCATCTGGTCGCTTTTCTTTAAAGAAGGAGATTTGCACAACAACAAGCTGTCGGGGCAAAAACTACTTTGGGCACACGTAGACTTAAGAGTTCATGGCACAATTAGTTCGCCCAGTTTCGTAATGAAACCAAAGGGAAACCTATTCGTGTTTTGTTTCTGTCAAATAAACATGCATACCGAGTTCAGGAATCTAATGCTCAGTTTCTTGAAACATAAACGTCTCACGCCTACAAGTTGATTCTTTTGCCATTTCAGGATATTGTATCATTATTTAACCTGCATTTGTTTGGTCAAGCATTTTGAAGCATTTTTAATCAATTCAAAGCATTATGGACATTAGGCTAACTTATTTTTTATGCCCAAAACAAGGATAGTTACTCAACCACACTGAACCATTTTTTGTGAACAGGATCCATTCTTGTTTGGTTGACCTGTCTTCTTTCGGTAGTTGTTTTCTATAATTCTACCATTTCATGAATTGACTAATGTAACAGATCTGTCATACTTATCAAAAAAATAAAGTGATGCAAAAGTAAGACCAGAAAAAATTTTCTTCTGAGATTGTGCAAAATTTTAGCGCTATTTTTATCCAATTAAGGATCTGTTTATTAGAGGAAAATTCAGCTGTGTAGTTAACGTTCAATGGCTGTTGACTTGCTTGCACACACATCCATTGATGGCTGTAAATGCAACGAACCAGTACGACATTAATTCATCAAATATTTATTATTATTTCCTTACACCTGAAGGCACTGTCAAGACTGTGAACAGTGCAAATCAGTTATTACAAAGCCGCTGTTATGTGTTCTTTGACATCTACAAAATTTTCCCTTTTACTATGGTAAAGATGCGTTGCCAAATGTGTGCATTTGATGAGCCTGGCAATGGATTGATTTGATTGAATCTGATGAAACTGGCTTTACTGATTTGTTTAGCTTACAGCAAATAATCTTCCTTTGTTATCTTGTTTCAGTCGCCCCAGCACTTATCGTTTCCAGGAATGTATCCTAGAACATGATACAGCTGAAATGTATTTCTGTTTTTTGTGTGAAGAAACAAGATATTCGTGGATTAGGATCGAACTTCCACAAAAGAAAATGTGATTTTGGCGGAGAAACCTGACACATTCCATTGATTTTGTGGTAAAGGAACTCAAGTGATACTGGAAAAAACAAGCCAGACGTTTTATATTAACTTTGATGCCGCTTTGACTGCTGGACATTGTGGTTGCACTGGAAAATACTAGATAATGTTGTCAAGCTATTTTTGATTTACTGATATTTATTGCTTAACAATAGCCATATTAGGAAATTCATATCGAAAATACCTTCTGACATCCTTTTAAGAACTTTGACGCAGGTGTTTTAAACCGAGTCCCTTCTGCAAGCCTTTCTTATTTTTGAATTTTTTTTCCAGACTAACTCAATTTTTAAATTTAAAAAGAGGTTACAAAGGACTAGCATTTTTGTGTAATGCTATTTCCGTTACTGAATCAATTACAAACTATAACTGTACATTTTAGTGTTTTGAATATGAAAGGTAAAGCTGCATGACAAGTTATTCACTTAGAAATTAATTTCGGGCTGCAAAAGTGTTTGAAAATTGATAAAGGGATGTGGCAATGCTGGAAGGATTACAGTTTGAATCCGACATTTGCCTTTCAAAGAAATCGGTTTTCGTTGTGGATTGTGGTGACGGTGCATGCAAGTGCATTTGGTGACATTTATCGAAAAAATACGAAAGTATTTATTTTCTCCAAGGGTAATGCACCTTTCTTTCCTTTCGGACTCTTTACAAACTGCCTTGTTTGGAAAATGTGATGATGGTAGTGGTGGAAACAAAACATTGGAAAAACTGACTATCTTCAGTCATTCATTTTGCAGGAGCCATCTTGAATGTAAGTATATCTAGAAATCACAAAAATGTTCCTTTATCTAAACTATTGAAGATGGACACGCCACCAAAGTTGATATTGAAATGTATTAGTGTCAGTAATTATATGTGAACTTTTACCTTTAAAAGTTTATGCAAATGAAGCCATTTTGTCATTTTTGGTAATTATAACACCCAAGATGGTCAACAACATACCAAAATATCAAGGAGTGAAGAATTTCACTTTGGTGGCTCGTTCCACACGGGAGCCACATGGGAATGCCCCCTCCACACAGGAATGCCACATGGGAGTCACATGGGAATGTCCACATGGGAGCCACACAGGAATGTCCCCTCCACATGGGAATGCCACACGGGAGCCACATGGGAATGTCCCCTCCACACAGGAATGCCACACAAGAGCCACATGGAAATGTCCACATGGGAGGCACACGGGAATGTGCCCTCCACACAGGAATGCCACACAGGAATGTCCCCTCCACACAGGAATGCCACACAGGAATGTCCACACAGGAGCCATACAGGAATGTCCCCTCCACATGGGAATACCACATGGGAGCCACACGGGAATGTCCCCTCCACATGGGAATGCCACACGGGAATGCTGTATGTGACTCACGTGTATGCGCACAGCTCCCCTCCACCTTCCAAAAAAAGTGACCAAAAAACAGCCCGTCAACCACATAGGTAGCTCTGGCGAGCCACCAATTAATATCTTACCCAGGTTCATCGGTAATTGCACATAATTAAGAGACAAAAGAACCTCGGCATAGCGACACGAGCCATTTTTGTGATTGTGAAAACAACTGACATTCAATGTGGCAACCTTAAAACTGCTGACCAAATATGGCCGCCGAAGATTCCCTGTATCCTAAATTCTACTGTCCAGTGTTATGTTTGCTGTTTATGCATCCTGTGAGTTTTGGTGTCAAATCCCTTTGCAAGCCCACCACCTTCCAAAAAGATACTCTTAAAACTACGAGAGAACTGCACAGTTATAATGACCAACTACCAACAGGTTCTTGAGAACAGCCACTGCAATTGCAATGACTCTTATATAATTTCCACTTGGATTAAGTCTCCTATTTCCTAGGCCCAATTACCAAGCAGAGCAATTAAATTCATCACTTTTCCCTCTGGTGTGCAATCTGCTTCTCCCACCAGGACCGAGAAAGCGAGACACAGGAGTCATTTGTTTTTGTCTCTAAACAAAAGGAATATGCCAAGAATGGCATGCGATTTCCAGTAAAAAATTGTAAGCAAACCGAAATTTTAGAACAAATGGTACTGAACGCATCATGTGGCACAAGCAATGCATGATTCCATGTAGTTGACAAGAAAGCCTTCCAGTAGGGGCACACCGCCCAAGAACCACTGGCTTGGCGGAAGCAGGGACGGGGATGGGCTGGGCTCAGAGAGTTGGAGGAAGGGGTAGGCGTTGGTCCTTCTTCCTGGTAGGTCTATCCCGGCTGGCCATTCCTGGGGGCAGCAGGACCTCCTTCCTTGGGAGTGGGTGGGTCCTGTGCCAGTACATCATAGAACCGGGACCTCCTCTTGTGGACAGACAGACTGGACTGAAAACATTACCTTCCCTTGTACTACGTGGGTGGTAAAAATTAATGTTTGGCTGAGAAGAGTTCACACACAGCATGACATGATGGTTTCATGAAAGTTAATGTGCAGTTAAGAACAACAGTCACAGCATGACATCGTGGTTTAAGTAAAATTGGCTCACCGTCACCGACTACTTGCTGTTCTAAAGTGTTATGATTGCGGCCGTTGAACTTTGGCGGTCAAAGCTGTTCCTTCTGGAGAATTAGAAGATCCATAATTTATCAGTCCCTCTTAAAGGCGATACTCACTAAACGAGTAAACAAGAGTTCCATGGGAGATATGAATGTTCATCTTAAGGCAGTTATATAAGTGTAACCAAGGAGCTGATGCTAATTTGCCGACGTTTATCTCTTTAAATGAAGTCATCTCATGATACGGAAAATACAATTATGCATTGGTGACATTTGAAATGTCGCCGGGAATGTTTTCTCTTTTCTAAAACGTTTATGATAAACTGTGTATTTTTTCCTTGACCATAAGTGAAGCCAAATGGATCTACGTAACTGATTTGTAAAACTAATGGTTTAAAAAGTGCCCTGAATTGGTGACTACGTTTTGTTTCTTTGTAGCTCTCGATAACATCAATACAAAAATATTTTTCTGAAGTGTTGAAAAAAAACTTGGCAGTGAATACAGTCAATAATCGTTTGATTTTTTTTTATCATTTCAGACAGTAAGATCACAAAGTCTGCTGCTAAAAATATCTACAAACACCTGAAAGGATAGAGCTTTGGTGCTTTGAAAGCATTGCATAAAAGTGCCCGAGGGTTAACCGTTAAGTCACAGAGAAAACGGTCCACTGGTAAGAAGCACAAGCCATGTAGCAGTTAGTACTGTCCTTCGTGGGTAAACTATGCCTCAGGGATTAACTAAATGCCTAATGCTGGGACGTAATACGTCTCCACAGAAACAATACCAAATGAAACCCAGTAGGATATATCTAAAAGAAGCAAGTTGGAAATAACATTCCGCAGTTGCATGCGAAGTTTAAAGCAGGTGGCAATATGAAAGCTATATGGGGATGGTTCGTGGACACAACAGAAACTCTACATCATTGATGAAGTAAGTACTTTGTTCCCTTTTATGTGTAATTTATTCCCGTTAGAGGTAGCTATTTGCGAAATTTAATCTGTTATTAGAAGTAAGTATAGTGATAATATCCGAAAGTACAGATTGAAAAGGCAGTTTCTGTGGTTTTTGAGCATTTACAACCGACATTATGATTGCCAAAGTAGAAAGTCAGAAACGCTATTTTGAAAAGAAATCGATTATCTGCTTCATGCATCTGTACTGTACAAAACAGGTATTGCACAAAACTATTTGAATGTAGACTAACAGAAATGTCACAAACAAATGATCGTGGAACGACAATTTGCACTAATGTACATCAAATTATCTAAATATCTTGTGTTGGATTCAACTTGTGTAGATTGCAATTGACACTTGTCTCTTTAATTGAGCGTGTAGGCGGTGAAAAGTAGAACATGCCTTTTTGGTACACAAAAGTAACGTATGAGGGATCAGAAAACAAAACAACTAGCTCTTTTCGTGCCACAATAAAAATAATCACCCATCAATATGTCCATCTTATCCAGAAATGAGGATAGTAGTTTTTTTCAGACCTTTCTGTGGCAAAACTTGATCAATGGAAAGAGTTATTTCTTATTCAATAGAAGAAGCTAATTAAAGTGTGCATCGTGAAACTTTAAATAGTAATTAGGCTGAAGATTGCAAGTGCTTATTGATTTCTTATTGAATTCCTTTTTTCATCTTTGCACTGTGCATTTCTTGATACGAAATATCACATTTACTCCTTTGAAAATTTTGACTGAAGTCATCCTTAATGTACCTAAATAGTGTAGACATCCCTTGAGTACGCTTGAAACTTATCTTGATGGATATGTAATACAATTTAAGCAAAGTAGCTTTGGGCAGGTTCAAAGCAATCTCTATGATCTTGTCCATCTGTTTACAAAATATTTATCGGGAAGTGGATATAAAGTTTTCTGACGGAAGTTCAGTAATGTCTGACTAAAATGACAATATCAGTAAGTTCTTATTAAGTTCAGTCAATTGGTGGATTATTTGAGTCTTTTTTCTTTGAAAAATCCACAAATATCACATCCATTTCAGAACTCAATCTGAAAAATCTTTTTTGTCCATGAGAAAATAGATTTGGAGGCATTAATAAATAATATTTGTCTTAAAACCAATTGCAAAATTATATTTCATATTAGGAAGACCAAGCCTACTTGGTAATTTTTCCAGTTAACTCAAGGATGCTTCTAATATTTATGCATAACAGACCTACTTCATGTTGGAAAATTTGTTAATATCATATCCAATCTAAAAAATTCCAAACTTAAGTTGGCTCACCATAATAAAAAATATAATTGTGTAAAATTATTTTTGAGACAAATGTAATCTATATTTATTTATTTATGCTTCCAAATCTATTTTCTCACAGATATCTATTCTAAAAGGCAAATTATATTTTCTGATCCCCTCAAAATCTCATGAATTTTCTAAACTTCACTCAGACTGTCAAAAGTTTTTTCTGACCATGTCTTCTTTGTGACTGAAAATATATCAGTTCTTTCTTACTACTGATCAAAATTGGTTTAAAGCAGTTCAATCTGATTAGTAAATTCTGACCAATTGTACTGAAACTTATCTCTGCTACAGTAATATTAAGAACAGAATATTCAGAAAAGTCAAAATTACTGATTGGACATTATTGAATTTTCTGGGCCTATGAATATTTTTTAATATTCAATGTATTTGTAGCTTAAAAACCAGGATCATTTCACTAATGTGTATGTTTTTGTGCAAGCATTAATTGGAAGGCAAGAATCAGTATTTACTGACCTTATCGTTTTTAGTCAGATATTATTAAAGTGCCTACAGGGTGCAGAACAGACAATCATTTGCATCGAATTTCACAAGGATAAGTGTTTAAGGTCCTTCCGTTGGAGTTGTGATGTTTTCATAAACTGTAACAGATCTGCGTATTTTATCTAGTATGGTGGGCAAATATCGGATTAATAAGGATAGGAAGTTACTTTGTATTTTTAATGCTCACCAAATATTAAGATCTATTAGAATTCATAGAGCTGTTGCATCAGAATTCTTAGATACACTTGGTAAAATGTGTCTTAGATAGGAGATAACGTGTAAGCTTGAGCGGCTTTTTTCCTTTAAAGATGTGGAGTTGCAAACCGTTGACTACTGAAAACATAAACCTTAACGGTAGTTTATATTTCCAGAACGTGATGTATTTTAGTGATACGTTCCATATTGAATGACATGGTATATCCTCCGGTAGCACCTCATCTGGTCACTTTTTCCAAACATTTGCGAAGAAAGCCAAATCATAATTATCAAAAGAACCAATTTTCAAATTTGATTCCGGTCGGATAACTTGTCCGAGTAAAATATACGAATTTTCAGAAATGTCAAGAAGAGTAAAAAAATACAATTGCCAGTAGAACAAAGGAAAAGCGAAGAAAATTGCAATTGTAGATCTATCTGGCTGCTATTGATAAAACTATCGAAGGAGCCAGGAATGCTAATAATTTCACCTGGTGAATTTGCTCAGTGACATGCGAACAAACATTTGAAAAAGAATTTGCTACACATTTGCCCATTTTTGTCCGATATTCAATTTATAGTTTTTAGTCTTACAAATAAAGTTAAATTAATTCTTTAAAATATTGTGAGTAAGTGCAGTAACATGTAACATAATGCAAACCATGTTCCATTACATGGAGATTTTATCCAATTGTCTTAATGTTACTTTCATCGTAAAAACTTCATGTTACATTTGAAATGCAATAATATATGTTCAGATATTGTCAAGATTTGCGTGCTTGAGCCACGATTGTTTATCATTACTGCGTGCAAAGCTCTTCACTGTTCAGAATTGTTTAGACCAAACCCCCATTA
>JBCAUG010251789.1:0-18393 GCA_038406175.1 Haplosyllis leylae
TATACCTCTTTACTGAAGTACCATGCTTGTTACACTAAAAGGTTTCCACTGATAACATACCACAGTATTTACATGATCGCTACGTGCTACACAACTTTGGGATTCTAGCCGCTTTCAGCCCCCCCCTCCCCAGCCTTTGGGCTAAAACTCTCATGCTCGATGGGCAGTGGGCACTTGGTCTGAGACAACCAAGCTCTCCATCGCAAGGATGGATCTTTAAGAAACTGCCAAAATTGGACCCAAACAATCCAAAGAATGTTCTCCAAAAAGTTAAGAGTCCTGCAATTGAATCCTTTCGAAATCGTAAATATTCATTTCCCAAAATGAGGTAATTATTGAAAATAATTAAAGTTCCCCTTTCACAATGTCAACAAATTTTCTGCGTTTGTTTGTAGACCTTATAACACACAATTTCCGTGCACAATTTCACAAATGTTGTCAGAAAGGCAAACAAACTTAAGGAAAAATAACGTAATTTCCGTGTACAATTCAATCACACGAAACCCTTCGATTTACAAGTAGCTGATAACCAATATATTGTGTAATGAATGATCACTGACGATATTCATCTTCAGCGACGAACAGAGGGTTTTTGTTGTTCAGTATCAAGATGGATCCCTCAACACTCAGAGGTTTTATTGTTGGAATCATACTTACTTCAATCATAACAATCACGTCGAGCCGAAATACCGATTTGAATGCACTAAAACATAATTATATGAAAGTGGAAAATGAGAGAAAACCAAGATGTCCATTAAGATGCCATTGCACGAAAAATCCTGACAATTCCACTGAACTAGTGGTGACATGCGATTCAAATATTTTGTGGTCGAGCTTGCCAAAGTTGCCGAAGGATTCGGTACACCTTGAAATGACCAATTGCATCATACCTACACTACGACAACGCGTCTCCGGAAATGCTGGACTTAGGACGCTACGAGCAGCAGACTTTTCCGAAGGTACTGTGTCATCAGTGGACAGTACAGCTCTTCAAGACATGACAAACTTGGAGACTTTACATTTGTCTTTTAATAACATCATTGCTCTACCTCATGAAACTTTCAAAAAATTTTTGAATCTACAAGAACTTCACTTGGATAATAATCAATTTGCCGTGATACCACATGAAAACATTTGTTTTCTTTTGAAGTTGCAAATTTTAGATATGAAATCCAATAAACTCGGTTCAGTGACGTTCCATGATTGTTTTACCAGGTTGACGGAATTGAAATCTCTTGATATTTCAAACAACCCGGTGAAACAACTTGAAGCAAGCGATTTTTACAATTTACGGTATTCATTAATGTATGATTTACACTTGAACAAACTGGAACTAACAACGTTAAAAAATGATATATTTCAGTTTTTTCCTCACCTCAAAATACTCAACATTCAGAGCAACAATTTTACACAATTGCAAGCTGATGTTTTTCAATATGTGGCAGATTTAACCATTCTTGGATTGCAGGAGAACAAGTTTGAGACAATTTCCAATGCGTCAATTTCTAATCTTTCGTGTTTGGAAATCCTAAACTTTGATTCCAATAAACTCACTAAATTATCACTAGGTTCTGAATTCCTAAACATAACACAGTTTTCTCAATTGGTACTTTTTGACAATAACTTTCCAAGTTTGAAAAATTTCAGCTTTTTTTCACTAAGAAATTCTGAGCATTTTAGTCAACTGAACTTAGAGTCTTGCAGAATCGTTTCAATTCATGCCGATGCCTTTTTTGGTTTGAAATATTTAAACACTATTTCATTGGCAAAGAATCCCCTGGACGCAGCTGCAGCACAAGCGGCACTTTTTGGACTTCGATTCGCTGAAAAACTCACAAATATTTCATTTTCAAGTACAAACTTGAAGGATTTCAACAACAAGACTCTGCAATATCTGACGAATACATCGATTCAATTTTTCTGGGCAGAAAATTCACAAATCAATACCATACCGGGTGGTAGCTTTAAATATTTAACAAACTTACGCAGTATCTATCTCAAGGATAATCATATAAAAGAAATAGCAGATGATGCATTTCTGAATTTAAACAAACTTATTTATGTAGAAGTATCGAAAAATAACCTCGTATCTGCCCCGAAAGCTAAATATCATAATCTAGGACATTTGAAAGTACTGACTTTGACTTTGAATAACATTGGTTCCACCCTCCAAAAAGAGACATTTTGTGGTTTCCAAAACCTAGAAGAACTAAACCTTCAACTGAACAACATCAATAAATTAACAGAAAAGGTTTTCATATACTTAGGCAACCTTAGATTTCTCTTTCTACTGCAAAATCAGATTCAAGCACTCTCAAAAGACGTGTTTCTGGGTTTGAACAAGTTGGAACGACTCGATTTAAATACTAATAATTTAGCTACTATTGATGCGGACGTATTTTCACAAACTCCCTCATTAAATTACTTGGATCTTTCTTTTAACTCCAATTTTGCATCTGACATTAGAGGGGATATAGCTGATTTATTTAAACCACTGCAAAAGTTAACCAATTTGTTTTTGAGAGGAACTGGCCTTCAGGATCTATCAACTGATAGTCTTCAAACTGTACAGCAATTGAGTATAGTGAGTCTAAAATCTAATGACTTCTCAAACTGGGATGTGGATATGTTTAAATATCAGAAGAATCTAACGATAGTGAACTTTAGAAACAACAAATTAGCATCGGTATCCCAGGACGTAATTCAGCAAATTCCCTATCTGGAAGAACTTGATGTGTCAAACAACATGTTCATGTGTGACTGTCAAATACAGTGGTTCACAAACTGGATTCGCACAGGTGTTGTTTATCTGCCCAATCTGGATAACGTCGTCTGCAAAGGTCCAAGCAATATGATTGGAATTAAGCTTGTAGACCTATTCTTAGATGAACAATGTATGTCTCTAACATTCTACTACATCTACTGGTCAATCCTGATCATCATTGCATCCTTAGTAACTATTAGTACTGTGATATACAGATATCGATGGTACCTTATGTAAGTATCTGGCAGTGTCGTTCCACCTGTTCAATTCTATTTACTCGTACATGCTGATTATACTATTTTATGTTGAATGAAATGGCGGGTAAGTTTGCTATTTTGTAATGAAGTAAAGCGAAACGAAAAATAACATTGATAATATTCTTACAGGGAACACAGCAACATGTATATCAACAGTGACTTACTTGGCTGTTGTGAAGGGCTTCCCAGTTTTCGTTTTTGCCTTAAGTTATAATTACTAATTGTACTTCAAAGTTCGCACCTAGAAGTTGGGAATTTTCTATAATATTCCCAAAAAAATTTTGTACTTTTAGATACTGGCGCCACCTGGTGAGATCACGCAAAGCGATGGAGCGAGAAATGGGAGAAGAACGTTACGTATTTGATGCCTTTGTTTCCTATACTCATCAGGACCAGAAATGGGTCATCAAAGAGTTTCTTCAAAAGGTTGAATATGAAGCTAAAATTAGACTGTGTCTTCATCAAAGGTAAACGAATATATATTAAAATCACGTGAAAATTTTGTTTCTGCATCCTCAAAAAAACATTGTGTCCAGGAAACATGCAACTGACTGTCTAAATATTACCTCTAAATCTAGGAACTGGCTGGCAGGAAGGTCCATCGCTCGCAACATCATTGACAGTATTGAAAAGAGTCGAAAGACAGTTATCATATTGTCAAATGCGTTTGCCAGAAGTTACTGGTGTGAACTTGAACTATCAATGGCTCAACATAAACTTTTAACTTATCACAGGTGAACTGTTAATTTCTGATCAATAATTCTCAGTCTAATTCGATACAGTGACTAAATGATCAACTTTTCCCTCCCTGTTTGTCTGCAGAGATGTGGTGGTGCCAATCCTGTTGGAGCCTGTACAAAAGAAATATGTAACAGAACAAATGGTTTGTTTATTCGCCACACAAACCTACATCAAATGGCCACAACGTGATGAGAGGAAACAACGTCGATTTTGGAAACGCCTCATCAAGACGTTACGTCCAATAACGGATCAACCTCAATACGACGAAGACAATTCAAACTTCCTCACGACTGAAATCAATAGAATAAGACCAGCCGTGTTGCAATTGTAGAAATTTTGTAACTGAATAACAAACTAGCATTTTATTCTGATTCAATAGAAATACCATTCAGAATTATTTTTTGATCGAGCCTTATTTCACATTCCGACTAACCCCTTGATAGGTAGCCGATGGGCAAAGAAATTAAGTGGCCTATTATGAACCCTAAATACATTATAACATAAACGTCCTCTTCCCCTTCCATCCAATACGCTTAAGTAATAAAAATAAATGTGACTTGCAGAATACTAAATTTGACGTGGTAGTTAACTTGATTCGAGCTATTCGTTTGACAAAAATATTTATTTGGCTTTGAACTTGAGCTGGTTAGTCCCTATCGCGCTGACGAAAATTATTTCCCACAATCACAGTAGGAATTGGATAACTGGGCAGGAAAAGTCGTTCAGAAAATTTAATTTTGAAAGATAAGTTCAATTTAATGTCTAATAGAAAGCCACAGCCATTTCGTACAAAATCATTACATATAGGAAATACTTTGTTTGGCCAACACTTGATAGATTGAAACCATTTTCAATTGGGGTTTCCATTCAAAATGTGAAGATGTGGAGGGATGATATCAGTTACATTAGGTAACGAGGATGACAAGCTGTTTTTAGCAGCCCGAGGCGTAAATAAAACAATTATTACCCTAGCTTTAGCCATGCTGAGGAACATCCAAGGAATGGAATTCTGAAGTAAACGAAAATACATTTACTGTGTGGGAGTTGGAGGATATCAACTGCTTGTTCAACGACATAAGAATGGTACTTGAGATAACGTGTTATGTGGAAATAAACAACTGTCATGCAGAATCAACAAGTAAAAAGTTCAGATAAGCTCAGGAATAATTCACAACAGTTGCTTAGTTGGTGCGAAAATGAAAGCTTAATTATTATAGAGACAATATTCCATTTTGGTCAGGATCCGGTCACCCTGGAGAACTGAGCGAATCTTCATAACAAGCTATCTACTTTTGTTACTTTTTCTCTGTCCCACACATGACATAATGTGAGCTTCTCTCTCCAGTTGACTGTTTCCTGCACATCGATCACCCCTTCTTTTTGGAACGGTTGCTTACAAATAGATCTCGAAGCATTGATTTATGGGAAGCAACAACAAAATTACAAGGACTCACAATCACTAGCAGCGGATCCAGGATTTCTCTAAATAACTGCATATTTTTCTTTAATGACACGATAACAAAGCAGTCAGAACGAGGCTGAGAATTCACGCCGAGGCTTAATTACATGACAGGTTTAATGAGACGACACCCCCACGAAGTGAGGTCCGAGGCTAGTGAAACATGACAACGGTCACCATTGCTGCTACCCACTCTAGTAACTTCCCTTCAGTATCGTGTGACCTTGTATTGCATGTGACATGCGAATGTCATGTTACCTTCTTTCTCATGTGACAAAGTAAGAAAGTATAAATAGCATGTAACAAGAGGAAACATGCACAACACGTTTCTCATTGCATAATCGCATGTGAAGTGTTCTACTTCGTGTCACATATGCCATACGCAATTATTTTATTGGTATCCGTGACATGGGTGTCGGGCGGCCTTGCACACAGAAGGGACAGATGTCCACTCACATGCCACTGTTCTTCTGTAACACACCAAGTGAGAGTTACCTGTGAGGATCACCGACCTTACTGGAAGAAGATACCACCTCTGCCTCAGAATACTACACACTTCAGCATTCGAAACAAGAACTTTAAGGTACTTCGAACTGATTCTTTTAGCAAAGCTCTGGGCAAGTCTCTGCAAACACTGGGTCTTAAAGGGAATGATATTTCCAAAATTGAACAAGGAGCCTTCAGAAATCTTCTCCGGCTTGAAAACCTCTTACTACCGGAAAATAAAATAAAAATTTTGCCCCATGGTATTTTTTCAAGCGGATACCGTTTGGTTCAGTTTGACTTGCGGGATAATGATTTTGATTTGATGCCAGCAGACGCTATGTGTGCCCTTAAGAGGTTAGCAAGATTGTCAATGTCATCAAATAAACTAAAGACGGCAAAATTTGATGCTTGTTTCCAGAATCTTACAAAGCTTGCCGAGATTGACATATCGAACAATCCGATTGCAAACATCACACCTTCGGATTTTTATCCCTTCAGAAACACAAGAATTTCCACTCTCAAATTGAGCCAGTTAAGATTAAGTAAGCTGGATCAGGATATCTTCTTACATTTTCGTTTTTTAAAAATCTTGGAGTTGGATAAAAATAGACTCACTCATTTGGATCAAGATGTCTTTCAATACTTAAAAAGGCTGACAACATTGTCATTACGAGGAAACAAACTAATGAAATTACCCAATCAAATTCTTTCTACGTTTTCCAGACTCTCAGAACTACACATTGAAGAAAACCAAATTAGTAACATAACGTTCGGTATGGCGTTCCAAAATATGACATTCCTAACAAGTTTGTTTTTGAGTTACAATCCTTTAACCACTTTATCAAACACATCCTTTTTGCATCTTAACAATTGTCACCGTCTTACCGAAATACATTTATCTTACTGCAAACTGAAATATGTAGAACCAGATACTTTCTCAGCAATGAGACACATTAAGCGGCTGAAACTTAACAATAATCCTTTGACCTCACCCCTACTGGAACGAGCACTCTATGGGTTACGATTTGCTAGTAATCTTTCCTACCTAAACTTAGACTCTACAAATCTCCTCCACTTAAGCAACACGACTTTCCAGCACCTGAAGTTGGTCCCCATAATTACTCTTTCGATGGTGAATTCGAACATCAAAGTCATTCACGCAGGTGCCTTTCAATACTTCCCACTATTGAAGAACCTACGTTTACAACAGAATGCAATATATCTAGATGTGGATGACAACAATGTCAGGGAGGAATGTGGAGGCGGGAGGAAGGAAAATGGAACAGATCTATTTGCAGTTTCCAACAGACTTGACAAATTAGATTTGTCCAAAAACAAACTTTTTACAATACCGCAGTACTCTAATTTTCGCCCACGTGTTCTCCGGGTCTTGGTGATGACCTTTTGCTCACTAGGTGGAGCTATATGCACAGAACTTCTGAAGGGTTACACGGAGTTGACGCATCTGGATCTGTCGGACAATGAAATAACAAAAATAAGCAGTAAAGCATTTGCACACAATCCTAATTTGGAATTGCTTCACTTGAAGAGAAACAAAATTACAGCACTCCACACAGATGCATTTCATGGAGTAAACAATTTGAAGTATCTGGTTTTGACGGAAAATAAAATTACTAGCTTTAATAAATGTGTATTTGAAAAAGTCCCAAATCTGCATACTTTAGTTCTTTCGAGTAACCAACATTTGTCTGCAGAACTTAAAGGTGGCATTGCAACCTTGTTCTCGCCACTAAAGAACATTTCCAAACTGGACTTGACAAATACTGGACTACAACATTTGCCTGAGAAGATATTCGAAAATCTTACTGAACTATCTCTCCTCGCACTTTCCTCAAATGATTTGACGAACTGGGATACATCTGTTTTTAAACACCAAAAGAAACTCAGAAAGTTGTATCTAGCAAATAATAAACTTTCAATCATTCACAAAGATGTAATTGATAATCTACCTGATTTAGAAGAATTAAACGTGGCAGAGAATACTTTCATTTGCAACTGTGAACAGACGTGGTTCATGAACTGGATTAGATCAGGATCATTCGTCTACATGGATAATCTGGATTCAGTAACTTGTCAATATCCAGATTTTCGTAGAGGAATTAAACTGGTGGATCTCTATTTGGGTGAGGAATGTATGTCGCTCATCTTCTACAACGCATACTGGCTCACTTTGTTCTTGCACATGTCAATTGTGACGTTTGTAACTCTGGTTTACAGACATCGTTGGTACATCAAGTAAGTTTGTTTTTCTTCAAAATTTATCCTCACACCTTTTTGCCACCTCTTACTTCGACAACAACAGTCCAAGACTTGGCAGAACTTTTTACGTTTGTAATCGTTGCGAAGTGAGCAAATAATCACTTTGGTAGTTCCATGTAGTTTTTTTTTCAAAACAAAGATTTTCGGTTGCCTTTTGCGTAAATTAGGAACTATTTAGAAGTTCATACTGGATTGAAAGTAACTAGTATTTTTGGTACGGTAGTTAGAGACTAAGTAAGGGAACCTAGTTTCAGTTATACTTTTCCCAGCATTGGGTGGTTTGTGAAAAATTCAATCAATTAAACAATCAAAATCTTGAAACAAAAATCGAGTGTTTCATTTTGGTGACAAGTTTCCTTAAATCTAATTCAAGAGGCTAATTATCTCTTAACCAAATTGAATTTGGCACTATAAGAAACAGCCACTACAAAAATTGATCAAATTAAGGAAAAACTCACATCAAACATTGAAGGCAATTTCGAAATATTTAGTGATGAAACAGCCATGATTTTATTTCTTGTATGTTCAGGTACTGGATGCATTTGGTGAGATCACGCAAGGCGATGGAGCGAGAATTGGGAGCAGAACGTTACGTGTTTGATGCTTTTGTTTCCTACACACATCAGGACCGGAAATGGGTTGTCCATGAACTACTACAAAAAATGGAATATGAAGCCAAAATTAGACTGTGCCTTCATCAAAGGTAAACTTTGCTAAAAAGTCAGTGGCTCCACAATGGGACTATGTTCTCCGAATATTCTGTAAAAACAATAGACACAAGGAACTGCATGAAGAAAAATATTTCAACGGTTTCAATATACTTGTCACCACCACTGATTTCCCTTGTAGAAACTGGTTGGCAGGAAGGACTATTGCCCGTAACATCATTGACAGCATTGAGAAGAGTCGCAAGACGGTTCTGGTTTTGTCTAATGCATTTGCAAGAAGTCATTGGTGCGAACTGGAGTTGTCAATGGCTCAACACAAATTACTGACCAGTCACAGGTAATTAATCATCGCGGCAAATAACTGCCACTATTTTTTTTGCAGATAAAGCCTTGGATACAATAACTATCAACGTCAGTTTTTTTAAAAGGTTTAACAATGACTCCATGGTAACGCTGTTTGGGAAAATAAAGACTTAATTTCAAGAAGAAACCAGCTAGTCAAAACATTAGCTGTGAGATTCTTCACCATCTCAGTTGAGATCTGGACCCAAAATCACAATGTTTATCGACCACGTATATGTAGTATGAGGGAAGGTAATGTTTTCAGAGATGTCTATCCGTCTGTCTTGGTCCTGGTCCTGCCCACCCATGGGAGGGAGGGTAGTCCTGTCTTCATGGTTCCCACTTTTTTCCTCTCAAGAAATTCCCGGTATTCCTTACATTTTCCCCTGACTTTTTTATGAGACTTCAAAACACAAAAACTTCCAAATTCCTCCAAATGAGCTTACAGTAACAAGAAGCTAAAACTGATTTTTATTAAAATGTTACTTTTGACCATAATATTTAGAGATGACTCACATTTTGCCTCCATCTGGAATCAATTTTTAACAAAAATATGTAAATATGTAACTGTTTTTATACTTAATTTGCAACTTAATTTTATTATTTTTTGATGAGATTTTCCCTGACTTTTCCCTGACTCAACCAAAATTCCTTGACTTTTCCCTGACTTTCTAGTATAATTTTCAATTTCCCTGACTGGAAAAACTTCTCTCATTTTTCCAGGTTTTCCAGTTTTCCAGTACAAGTGGGAACCCTGTTGTCTTAGTCCTGCCAAGGCGGAGGGTGGGGGGGGGGGGGAGTCTTATCCTGCCTCGGGGAGGTGAGAGGTACTTCACCTGGAACAAACCAGGGGACAAGGAGTGGGGAGGGGAGGGTACCCTGACCAGACCGAGCCAGGAGAGGGGACGAGGGGAGGGGAGGGGTACCCTGACTAGGTGGCCAAACCCCCTCCTCCCCTGGCTAGGTCTGGAGGAGGGGAGGGGTACCCTGATCAGGTGACCCTACCCCCTCCCCCTCATCCAGTCAAGTCTGGCTAGCATGGTAAGAATGGGGGCCATGGAAGGCTGTCTTGTTTTTGCAGGGTCTCTTAGCATGCCGAGATGGATGCAAACAAAAAGCTGACTTTAGTTTTTTTCACTATAGTGACATAAAAACTTGTATGCATTTTTTTTCAGAGATGTTGTTGTGCCCATTTTGTTGGAACCTATACGCCAGAGATATGTGACAGAACAAATGGTTTGCTTATTCGCCACACAAACCTACATTAAATGGCCCCAACGTAACGACAAAAAACAACGTCGATTCTGGAAACGTCTCATCAAGACGTTACGTCCACCAACCAACGAACCACAATATGACGAAGATAATCCAAACTTTCTGACAACTCAAGTTAATTCAATCAGGCTTCAGAGGACTAAGTTACAAAACTAGACATCACTGTTTCAGTCCCTCACCAATCACTAGCACGTTTCACACTTTCACTAGTTATCCGGGTAGTTTCTAAGAAAAGAATATACGCAGATATGCATGTGTGGTTTGTATGTCGCCACCCCCCCCCCCTTTTCCCGCTATAACTGTGTATGAAGTGTGTGTTGGGTTAAGCTTTACCAATTACAGAACTTGTTTCGTGCAAAGAAACTTTTATGATCAACGTGCATATCGATCGATTAATTATGTAAATCAATTAATTCTTCAAGAAACCAAGAATTAAAGACTCATGTAATTCAGATAAAAATCTAACATAAATAAGCAATAACTTATAATCACTGTGTAGAAAAACATTTTTAAGGTTTTTTTGGCGTACCAGCTGACAACTAGTGACACATTAAAATTATCCGCTTAATCTAGTTCATTATCTCCATTGCTTGCAAGATATTATCTAAAATAAACCTTTGAAAGGCAGTTCATTGGTAATGTGTAATGTACGTCATTGTTCCTTTTTATTCTAATGCTGTTGATCTCAATTGACTGTTTCATCTAAGGACACATTATTACCATCCACGTACGAACGTAGGTAATAATTTCACCGAATTAGCTCAGAGGCAGAATCGGACACTGGGCTCCATAACATGTCAAATTTGAACAAGTTAATTCTGAGTGAAAAATCATTGTTCAGCAAATTTTATAAAACACAAAAATAATGAATGAAAAATTTCCTTTCATATGCAGATAAGGTATTAACTGATCAGGAATTACTTATTCAAGAGATACTATTAATACATGTAAAACATTTATCTTAAAGTAAATAAATAAATTTGAAATTCTGTTTGCTGTAACAAAATATTTCAGTAAAGCCTCTTCAAACTTCCTTCAGTGGAACAATTGATAAGGCTACTACTAATGGCATAACAATTTGCTGACAACATTTGTTCGATTTCAGTATCAGACACACCACAGAATACGACCGTTCTACCTTTGACTAATTTTAAATTGACGTTTGCAATAACGGAGAGGTCTTCCTACACAGCTGTTAACAGTGTGTGACATTAAAATATCTCCTCGATCGAACTGCCTACATATATATATCTATGGACTACATCAGACATTTATAAGTACAATTTTCTTCTTGAGACTTAAATACATCATGTAAATTTTTGCTTAGTTTTAACCAGCCAAATTATGCAGTCCAGGATAATATTTGTCATTTTGTACGTTATAGTTTTACAAATGTCAAGTCATGGAAGTAACTCATACTTTGTAAGAGGTGAGAGGTACTATCTTATGTTATGTTTAGTATCTGTTTATTGCACGTTACACAATGAAAAAGCTGTCTTTGCCATAAGTGAAATGCTCGAGAAGACACCAGAAACGTCAACGTCAACATTCCCTAATGGCTCGAGCACAGCAATGGTACCGAGTGGCCGCTTTTAAGGCCTGGTTTACAGTACGTCAACGACAGCGACTGCGATAGTGTAAAGAGGTACAAATGTGCTCATCACAGTTGTTGCACACAGAATAGCCAGAACATCCCAGCAACGGTCGTACACCGCATTATTTTTTGACATCGCTGTCAGAGATACCATCGCTCCTCGCAAGCAAGCCTAAAAGGCTGGATATGTCGAGCATCATGCATGGTTGGAAAAAAATTGGCTGTGATGAGAAAATTGTGTATTTTGAGTTGGCGCTGGCGCTGCCGCTGGGCTCAGTGTGACGGAAAAATGGGCACTTTCTGTTTTGCAAATACCTTTTTTAACGTAAAGAAGATGGGTTGGGTGGTGGCAAATCATAAAGAATAGAGAGTCAGTTTCACTTTACACAAACTTCGCTTTTTACGTATTACGCAAAACAATACAAACAACACTTCTATGTGGCACGAAAGTGTCATTTAGTTAAAACTAAATGGATTTTTCCACAAACTATAGTACATACTAATCAGTTTTTGTGCCCTCATGCGGCAATGACATCAATAATGACATCACAGTGTCTGTCAGTCTGTTTATAAGTTATAATACCAAATTTGTCAATATTGTCCCCATAAAGAGCCGAGAAATGTCCTTTAGCCTTAGTACTACACGACGGGCAGAATCTCTTACAAATCTATCTCTACCTAGCTGCTAATGGTTTCTTGGAAGTTAAAATTAACGCTCACACTAACACCATTCATTGCCTTTGTTACTAAAGAGTTTTGGGGCGATTTTGTGTCATTAAGTCTGTTTGACTTTCTTGTAAACTGAAGTGAACTTGAGGAGTTTGACGGAATTCATGAAAATTTACACAGAATTGCAGGGTACGACACGTGCCTAAGCACCCACAGGGAGGGCTCCACCCACACCCTAGACCCATAACTCACTGGCCAATAGGAGGCCACCATATACCCGTGTATATATAGAGTGCACTGCTAATAGGCCAAGAGTAGAATAAACGAACTCTTAATCCTTCAGCTGCTACTCTTTTGCCTACGCAATGAGGTACGCACACGCGCACCTTACATGGAGGTCCTTACCGATTAGCTGAACCAGCATCGGATGGATCCTTTTTCGATTTTCATTACCGTAGTAGTAGTAGAACTTTTACAATTAGTGCTTAGAATTGCTAATAGTTATAGGCATAGTCAACAAGTTCTGGAACAAACATTAGTAAGCAATGTTGCATCAAATGATCAGGATACGCAGACTGAAGTAGTAGAAAAGAACATTATTTTAGACCAGTGTCAGCAACATTTGGAAGACCTAAAGAACAATTTTTATTTTTACACACAGTACCAGGCACAACTAAATCATAACATATGGAGTGCTCTTAATTACACTTCATATTACAACAACGATGTTTCCACTGGGACGGCACCAGTTTTTCATCATCCTCCATACCACACAATCGACATAGAAGAGAATAACGATCCTGACAAAGTACTGCAGCTTGCCCAAGGTAGGGACATATCAACATGTCCTTGGGATCATCTGCCTTACGGTCAAAAAATCAGAAGCCTAAAAGTGTATTTGCGGTGCAAGGCAAAAAGAGAGGCTTGCAAGGAGACTTCAGAAATAGACTGGTGGGACACACCACCACAGAACCAGCCTCAGCAAGATCTTCACCAACCTCTGAATAGTGACACTGAAAATAACAACTTTCAAGATGCCGAAGAGGGAGAAGATCTAGAGAGTAAGCATATGCCACCCCCTGATAATACTGTTCAAGACAACTCGGAAAACAACGGACCCCTGAGAGGTTTTGGATGAGGATTTGCAAGAAGACCGGATATCGAGAGTCCTTCAAACCCTACACAAATTCCAAGATTCCGAGGTGTACGTTTAAAGATGCCAGACTCAGCAACATTGGACAAGCTCAAACAACAACAAGCAGATGAAACATCCCATCCTGAAGACAAAGAAGACCATCAGTAAGCCCTTTTATGTTTTCATAGCTCTTTATGTAATGATGTAAAGATGAAAACAACCGTAAATGGCAGCTTCTAGTGAAAAATCCGACACTCAACATCCGAAGACATTACCTGATGACCCTTCAACAGATGAAGACAATTCAGACTCTACACCCGTAAGTACTACTGAAGAAGAATGCAGAGGTACTATTTCCAGTTCAGCAGAAGCTACTGCAATGGCCTTGGCCATGTCACGCGCCACGGCAAATCCAGTTGTAGAGAGATCACAACCCCATAAGGTGAAGCGAACAACAAACTCCAAACAAGTGCAACACACAGCTGTACAGACAGAGGATTCCAAATTACCACCCGCTTCAAACCCTCAGAAGTAAGAATGAGACCCCTTTCTATTATTCGAAACATTTTCCATTCGAACTCTGATAATAATCAAAGTAACAATAATAATACTGCAAACAATTCCGAGGAATCACGTTTACGGTTAGTTCAGCACTCCACAAGATTGTCCACAGCCATACCATCAGCAGCCACAACATCAGAGACTTTTCAACAAATTCAGGCAGCCACTGCACAACCAGAGACTGTGTCTCTTGCACCTATTCCATTACAACACACACAGGTAGTTCACCCCACTCCACTGACAGGACATACAAGTACCAATAATTCAGGACATACAGGGCCATCAGGAACTCTTGCTGCTCAGAGTATTACTACCATTAGAACTACCGCCACTACTCCTCACCAGTCCTTATACCCATCTTTAGCACATATGCCACAAGGTGTATGTATGCAGGCTAGTGCTGCTCACAGAACTTTAGTTCTTCGACAAGTTGGTGACACAATGAATCCAAATTCCGATCTACCTCAATACTCAGCACAAGTGACAGTAGGAGAACATTATGTGGTAGATGTAGGGACTCAACAGAACAAAAACGACATACAGAATAGCACAACCACTGCCACTGTCACCAGAATTGTTTCCAACTTACCAGACGATTTCAACCCAACGACCCAACAGGATCCCTGAGAGACTGTCACACCTGTGGAAGAAGATTACTTAATTCCTAATCATCAACAGACAGGTAGGACACTTTCTGTTCATGAGGCCATTAATAGGGATGATTACCCTAGGCTACATTTCAGATACATATCGCAATTTCATGATGTAGCACGTCAATTGAATGAATATCTGAAGTATTATGCCACTTTCAGTATAGGCAGGTTTATTTTTGCAGATGAGTTGGACAGGTTTTTCACAGCTGCCAGATATATAAATATCGATCACTTACCATTCCTACAAAGAGCATTACGGATAGTCAATTGAGATTATTATTCATTAGTGGATCACAAAGTAACATTTAGAAATATTGATCAACCCCCTACAGATACTGACATAGACTCAGACACAGATGATACATTGCCATATGAAGATAGTGTTGAGGAGCTAGAACAATTTTCTAATTTAGCTACTCCATTACAGACACAAAGAAAAGTAACACAATTCAATTTGTCAGAGGGTAGTTTAGGTGAACCAGACACTGACACATATTACTCGGCCCCTAACTTGCCTAGTAAAATACCTAGAGCTCATGTAGGACAAGCAGCTGAACATCAATTGAATAATAATCAGCTGCCACATTCATCTGCTCATAATACACATAGGTTTACTTTTCATTACCCCTCAGTTAGTTACACACAAGGCAACTCGGGTAATCAACCACAAAATAACCCACAGTATGTTTTAGATTCATCAAATAATTTGTTCACGATAGGTGGTATTCTGTTAGTGGTTGACCCCACCGAACCTGAACCTTCTGATACAGATTCATCGTCTAGTTTGGAATCAGAAGAACAAGCAGAAATAGATCAGTATAACCAGACTGAGTCAGCAGATACACAAAATATGGCTTCTAATCCTTTTAATTATTCGTATTTTAATGCCAATTTTGTCGATGAAGGTCATGATGAATCATCATATGCAATGTACCAACATGAAATCCAACCTTCACAGGCAGGGTATTACCAACTTCACTTTGGTACAAATACAGGTCATGAAGGCGACCAACCGCTATATGCTCCAGGATTGAGACCAAGGGCAAATCCTAGAGGGAGAGGTTCTCCGAACCCCCCACATCCTGGGATACTGAGGCCAGGCCCTCCGGCACCCCAACCTAGATGAGGTAGAGGAGGAGGTAATCCCCCTTGCAGAGGTGGAGGCAATCCCCCTCATAGAGGAGGTGGTAACCCACCAAGAGGACCGCCACCCCCACCATACCCAGGACCCCCACCAGGAGGACCTCCATCCAGAGGCCCTCTGCCAGGTGGACCTCCACCAAGAGGCCCACCCCCTAGAGGACCCGGAGGCCCTCCACTCAGAGGCCCTCCACCCAGAGGCCCTCCCCAGAGGCCCTCCATCCAGAGGCCCTCCACCAGGAGGCCCACAACCCGGAGGCCCACCACCTGGAGGACCACCCCCAGGGCCCCCACGGAGGTCCACTGCCAGGAGGACCACCCCCCTGCCCTCCACCCAGAGGCCCACTGCCAGGAGGACCACCCCCTTGCCCTCCACCAGGAGGCCCCCCACCAGGTCCACCTGGAGGACTGCCCCCAAATCCACCAGGGCCCCCAAATCCTCCTAGGCACAATAGATGAAGAAGAGATAATAATAACCCTCAAAATCAGGATCAAGCTATGTTAGAGATTCTTGATAGACTGGTTACAACACAAGAAAATAATCAGGCAGATAGACAGCACAACCAAAAGACCCAACAGAAATTTACTATGTTTCCGACAGACAAGTTTGATGGGACAGAACCCAGTAAAGCCTATGATCATTGGACTAATTTCATGCGCTATTACAGGTACGCAATTGATATCAATGTGCTACCCGTTAATGACTACAATGAGTTTGCAAAGGTTTTTGAGTTATTGTTGGCAGGGGTAGCTATTACATGGTTCAGAGATATCAAAGATACATTCACCATGATTCAACAGGCTAAAGCGGCATTTCTAGGTAGATTTAATAAATGGGGCCAAACTATGAAGCAGTTGTCTACAGCCTGGAACACACTGCGTTTTGACATCAACAAAGATGAATTAGACTCCTTTACAATAGAGCTCAGGCTCTTAGGAGACATTCTGCGGATGACTCCAGACCAGGTTCTAGAAAAGTTTAAAGACTCCTTTGATAGCAATGTGTCCGATCATTTGCTAGAGGCAGACACCATAGAAAAGGCAAAGGTTAATTTTTATAGTTGTGATATTTTTGTACCAAACAAAACGGCCTAGTACCGCATCAGCTGTACTTCTTCATGAAACAACCCAAGAGAGACAAATGCAGGAACATAAACTAGTCGAGGTAGATAACTCTCATAATACTGATGCCACTAAGTTTGCTAAAGATAGACAAGTGAGCGTGCAACCTAAGACAAAATACCAGCAAAAGGGTTATAACCCTGATGGTTTTAAAAGTTCAGCACAACCACAGAGGAGTCCAAACTATCAACCACGAGGTAGAGGAGCCTTCTGCGGCTGCAGCAATAGGTTTAGAGGCAATGGCCATGGTACCTATAATAATTATAACCCGGACGGCTCGAGAAAGATACAATACCCCCCAGGTAATCTCCAGAATAGAGGCAGAGGAAGGCCACAGAGAAATACTTGGAGAGGTAGAGGTAGGGGACAAAACAGAGGTTACCCCCCTAGAGGCAGACCAGAACCTGGAGGAATTGGGCATCCCAGTTATCAGGGAATCCCTCAGCATCGTTATATATGTACTATTTGTTCACAGAGAGGTCATTATGATCATCAATGTCATTATGCACAGCAAATTATGGAACATGCTACTGAAGCAGGTAGGAAAGTACAAACTCACGATGCTAATCAGTATGATAATCAATATGATTATTCGTATGATTATGAATACCCACAGTCTACACAGGAGACTCAAAATACTTCAAGTATCATGAGTTCTCAGACCGAACAATTTCAAAGACAGCAAAATTTGTAAAAAGGGGATCTCATGAGAGCACCGAACCCATATACCTAGATGTACAGACCACCCCCGTCCAAAAGCATTTAAGTTTAGAACTTGAAAACACAGAGAAGTCTTCCGAAATCCCCGAACAGAACCCGTTCACACAGAAACAAGAAATAGAGGAGCCAGATAACCTGCAGGATACAGGTACAATAGAGGCAAAAGAAATCTTGCGCTATGCTTACCAGCATATAATATTTGATGAAATGCCTTCAGCTCCAGATCCGCACTTAGATAATGGGCAAATATATCAGCATGAAACTGATTACATAGAATATGGCCTATACGAGGACATTGCTAAGACTATGTCACTCTTTAATGAAACTGAAATGTCTCAAACAGAGACTTTCTATGACAATACTATGTCGACTATATATAACACTGGACGGCCAGTGAATCAAAATGATCTGCAAAGTCAGAATGAAGCTTCAAAAGAAATTTATAATGCAGAACAGGAAAAGATAGTGCACTTAAATCATGATACAAGTTGGCAGAGACAAAGTGAGCTCAATAAAGAAAATATAGA
>JBCAUG010251900.1:0-18392 GCA_038406175.1 Haplosyllis leylae
GTCCCAAATTGTCGAAAAGAAGTTGCCATCCGTGATCCTATAAGGTGGTTTAAGTGTAAACTTAAACCACCTAAAAACCTTTGGAAAAGATATGCTTCTTAATTAATTATATGTAATTTATAACTCAATAATTAAGTTTTTTTTTACTTTGTTGGTGCACATGACTTGAGGGTTCAATTGTTAAGGGTAGCCCTCAACTGAGGCCATATACACTTCACTTTGTGCTTGACAGGACATGTGTTATCCATTCTCTCATATTTATGGCAGAGACAGACATCTGGCCTACACTCACATTCATGCTAAGTTAAATTCTGATAAGAATTTAGGCACAACATTCCCAAATATGGGTTGTTCTCAATAGCAGATACAGGGGAATGGGGCTCATGCCTCTGTTCCTGAAAATTAGGACAAGACAAGTCAAAGATAAAAACAAAAGGCCGCCCCTCGGCTACCGTGTTATTGTCGCTCTGTACAGAGTTTCTGGATCCGCTACTGGGTTCTTGTGCTACTTGTTAGAAGTTAGTACAAATTAATCATTGCAACTTCAAAACCAGAGTTAGAGGACCTCCCAACTAAATCTACTTCTGTAGATTTGGGTAATATTCAAATCTAGAAAGGCCCCTTTTCCACCCTAATATGTCCCAGTCCACAGACAGACTCTCATCTTGGAGATCAAGCACCTATGAAAAATCGTTTCTTTTCCTATCTAAATGTTTGTCATGGCCCGCTGAATGTGAAAGGTAGCTATGCTTCAGTAAGCCCCACCTGTTCATTGTGGAATGTTTGGAAAATATTTCAGTGAATGAGACCAACAGCCATGCAGAGTCTGTGAGTCAACAGGACTTTTTTCTTGACCTATTCATCAAGTGTGATGATAATTTCGTTTCAGATTCGGTCCCCCACTTATTTCACATACTCTTTCGATCTGAAAAACAAAACGCAACTTTTCTGCATATTTCTTAATTGTTCCTTTGAGAAAGTGATTTATGTTCTCTGCTGATACAAGTATTAAATAGTTCATATCAATTTTTGTGCGCGGTACATTTCAATTGCACATTTGCGATTTAACTATAGTCTATAGCAGACGTAATGGGTAATGAGGCAAATTTCATACAAAATTTATGATGTACATCTATGAGCAACAAATTCCTTGTTCCCAGGTGGATTGGTGATATGTTGCTAGTAGAATCTATGTCAGTTAGATAGAGGCCTCGAGATAAATGAAACACCTGGCTTAATCAGGTGTGGGTTGTGCTTGAAGTGATCGCATGTAATTTGTGTAAAAGGTCAGGTGATGACAGACTGGCATGGCAAGTGCTATGTACGGGGGCCTTCTCTCTATGTAAACCAAGCGATATACGAGTCAGTTGCACATCTGGGCGCAAAAAGGCCAAAAGCAATCACTAGTCCGCTAAACCATTTTCTTCTGTTATGTGAAAGCGAATTGATTACTTTTACGGTAAATCCCAACCACTGTTGCCAGTGCATTAGGATATTTGCTTCTACAAGGCAACTGTAAATGACTGGCATTATTTCTAATCATCTGCATGAAAAGCTGCCGGCCAAAACATCTGGGCAGCGACTGCAGTGTAATGACGGAGGCTGAAGGCGTGATGTGCATTACTGCTGCCTCGAGTTTCCTAACATACACTGTGGTGATACAGCTCTTTTGCACTTGCAGTTGTAATAAAGGAATCCTCTTTGTTTAGACATTACGTAATTCACATCTACCTCATTTTGCCTCTTCTTTTCGGGTCTCATCTCAAAGTGCCAGATTAAAGTCATAACACATTTTTTTACGATCCGGATCTGGCAAGACCAACATTGCGCATTACAATCACAATTGCAAGTATGTGTACTCCAATCCTATGAAACAAATGTTCAACTTCAAATGCCTAATACTTGTGATAATATAACAAACATAAATCTGACGTTCAAAGTACAACAGCCCTATTGCACCCCACTATCAAGTTTTACAACAAACCAGCTGTTAGCAGACAGTGACGCCCCTTGACTACCATTTCTATCCTCACACTCAATGCATTATTGATCTTTTTAAAAAAACAAAGTGCATTACACTTCAAAATCGCAAAGAATAGCAATGAAAATACTTCAAAATTACACGTGATCACCTGCCCAAATTTACAATTCAAATGAATTCTGTCTTGAACACATCTGTTGCTGTGACTATTAGCCAAATTCGTAGGTTATTAAAATTGCAAAATACTTGACAACCAGTGCATTTTATGTGAAATCAATAAGGTGAGGCAATTAATATAAAACTAATGCATACCAACCAAATCTATCAAAAGGCGAATTTCATCTCAGTCTGTCAATGTCTTCTTCTGGCCCTTCCTTCTGTTTGAATTGTTTGTGTACACAGGTCAACGCAATCTATGAAACTGAAGTTATTTGCTTTTTCACAGATATCAACGTTAGCTAATTTGGATAATGCCATAATGTAGCTGCAAGCTATCCTTAAAATGGCAAGTTTGGATAGTTTCTGATTGTAGGAATATGATGGGACGGCTCGTCTCAAACTTTCAAATGCTGCACTTATGGTATGAACTCGGGACCTTTCCCTGGCGTTCGCCTCCACTCTCCTTTCCCGTGTCATATTCTTATAATTTTTCCTCGATCTCTTTGTGGGTCGTCCAGTTATAGGATCGAGAAAGGTCGGGGAGTCGTCGTCATCCTCATCTTCATCTGGGTGTGTAAACCCTGTAGTTGAAGTTGAAGAGCTGGGACTTTCTCTCGGAGTAGCAGGAGCTGATAGGAGCACCGGAGGAACTGGAACAGGGTGTAAAACTGGATGATTCATGGATTGTGACAGTTGCGTCCTGGCTGTAACTCCGGTTATAGACTTTAGTTCTGGATGGCTTTTCTTTGATCCTTTTTTAGCAACGCGTGTGGAAACTTTCGTGCCTTGAATTGGAATGGAATACCAGCCTATTTCGGGTGGTAAAGGTGTTGTAGCACCACGGTTCAATTTCTCGGGTCCACACTGTTCTGGATCAGGAGTAGATCCTGAGGATATCATAGTTTCAGGAGTGTCCGGTGGAAATTCCCTGACGCTCTGCTCAGTTTCTAGATCCGCCACAGCGTCTGGATCCTGACAAAATCTTTTTACACCGAGGTCGCTTCTTCTGCGAGGTTCACTTGATTTCCTTTTATTCTTCCTCGATGGCGTGTTCGGACTCTCTTCTGGGGATGTTCCTGTGGGCAATGATCCATCAGTACTCGCTCGTTCAGAAGTTGGAGAAGGTTTTGGAGTGGTACTGGTAGCAGACGAAGGCTCTGGCGATTCCTCTGCCATGCCTTCACTGTGCAATCTCCACACAGCCACTGAGCCAGTCAGCGCACAACAGTCTGTATAAACAGCACTCCCTCGTCGCCCTACAATTCACAGGCGTCCAGATGTTAAATGTTAAAGAATTCTTTGGATGTGTGTTATTTATTGACTAATCTCATTCAGATGGCTATCTTTCAACAGAACCATTGAAGCGGCATGAAAATATAGCACCGGGTATTGACTGTGCTGGGAGGCCACTGAGTGGGGTCCCTTTCACTTGTCAGTTGTAAGCCAAAGTGTCTGAAAGCTTGACAGTGTATCTCTGCCCTCTCTAAGTGATTAGAATATGAAAATGGGAAAACGGGAGGTTTTTATTCGACTTTCATTATGCTCATGTTGCCCAAGTAATATATATAAGAGGACCAGGTGTCTCCATGCAAGCTGTTTGCTTGTTCCACAGAGTAAATTCAATATCAATCTGTGATCAATGAACAGCTCCCTTTACACAACACAGACAGGCAGGCTCAATGAAGGGGAGTCAGCTTAGACCCTTCCCACAGCATTTGTAACAGTTATCCAACAATCTGCTTTATCCTTGTTAAATTTCAAACATAAAGAACTGCGATCGAATAACAGACATAACATTGCTTCTTCGGTTATTTTGTCAAAATCCACTTGGAAATAGTACATTTTAAGATTCATAACTGTGGAAAAATTTGTTATAGGCCGTGCATTCTTTTCCAGTAAATGAAAATATTAAATCTCATACCATTCAAAGACTCTTGGGGAAACTGGTCTCCCTACATATCCACATACTCAAATAGACACTGCCCTGGATAACAACATAATTTATATAATTAATGTAAACACCTGGCTAACTAAAATCAATGATAAGCATGCCACACTACAGTGTTATCACTGTGGATATGCTACCTAAAACATCGATAGCACATCAAATATAGAACAGCCATAAGCAACTAGCTGTACAGAACAGGTGCTAGATTAACTTAACAACATAGTGACAGTCGACAAACCAAACAGACCTTATGTGCTTGAGCTATACATTTTGCTCATACAAGCGTACGCTTTAAATAATGAATGTGGAATTACCTACACAGAATGAATGCTACGGTAACCAGCAACTCCAAAATACTTCATAATCAAAAAAATGCACACAGAGCTATTTGACGTACTTCAACTTTTAATACTGTCAAATTGTGAGCATTTTCATTTCTTTTTATTGAACCTACAAAATCTGACTAGTAGTGAAAAAGTTCGTTCGTAGTGAGAGATGCACATGGCATGATACTTGAGGCGGTAACATTTACACAAAACCTGTAGCTGTACGAACACAATAGAAGCCACAATGATGAACTATGTATGAAAGGTATAACCGTTGCTACAGGTGTTAGGCAGATATAAGAAATGACAAGATCTGTGCAGAGAGAGCTTTTACCACCTGAGACACACCTGTGCTGATGTGCTTATTGAATTTAAACCAGTCCGCGAACCTACGTGAGTCAGCTATCAACTAACATCCACAGTGACCCCCAAGGCCAATGATTCTTTTCTTACTTACTATATTGTCCTTCGTGAAATGCACTGCGTACACATTGATTAGACTACCTCATCCGTACAACTGCGCTTCAGTGACTTTGCAAATATGAGTTTAAACCTGTTAAATAGTTCTGATGATACCACATGTCTGTGCAATCTTATTTCTTCCCTACGCACATCTTTATGTGCTTAAATGTACATCTTTATGTTTTTTTTATTGAACAGTACTCAGGATTTTCCTGTCGGTTATTAGGGTACGATTACTAAGCAGTGAATCCTGGATTGTCAATTTAATTTTGTTTGAAATTTAACTTAAAACTAAAACATCGCAGGGAAAATACATGTAATGATATTAGTAACTAATGATATTAGATTCAGAAACACGGTTGAGGATCCTAGAGTTGCAGAAACATAAAAATATATATATCTGTACCCCGCCCCCTTCAGTGGCCATATTTTTACAAGATCGGGGACATGCCCTTTCCTAGATCCGCAACTGGCTGTTGACGAAGAAGCCAGATTACAATGGAAATTACGCAAGCAGAATTCATCTGTTTTCGCAAACAATCGTATTGCCATGGCAAATGCCATGTGTATTCTAAGGACACCTGTTTGACGAATACAAAATTTCAGGGATAAAAATTTAGAAGCACTAGTTATTTCTGTATAGCGAGCAACAGGTTCCGTCCTAGGACCAACCAGCTATCTTGGAAAGTGATGGTATTATCGATTTGCATTGAAGAAAATGGTAAAAAACATAAATAACATTAATTGGGATACACTTAACAAGAAACCTCCACAGTGCTCATATCCACTTTGTCGAACTGTGGCAACATATATCAAGCGACCGGCCAATCTGACAAAGTAACCTGCCCCCTCAAGTTCTTTTATTGCAGGACCACCACACCATTACCATTACTTAGAGCAGAGACTTAAACTGTGCTACACAATGGCAGGCAGATGCTACACAATGGCAGATGCCAGATGCAGCCAAGGTCGATGTCATGCTATTCTTTGGAGCAAAGGAGGTATCTGAGAGATGGACCACCTTGAAGGACCAGCTGTCAGACAAAGAGCGTACAGACAGCGACCCAGTATTCAAGGCCTTTGCCAATAGTTTTGAGAAAAGCTCCTCACATTGGCAGGCCAGGGATGAATACCTCTCCGACTACAAGCAGGGGAAACACCATACGACAGCAGAGCTGGACATCTACATCAAGGATCTAATCAGGAGGTGCCAATTCAAGACCACCGAGGTGGAGTCACATAAGGTTGACTTTCTGTATCATTCTACTGCTCACTTTGAAGTTAGAAAGTATGTACATAATGCTAAGGTTGAAGACATCACTTATGATAAAATGATAGAAGTTGCCAAGCAACATGAAAGGACCTGCCAAGAATTTCAAGTACACAAACAGATCCATTCAGTTGGTGTGTCATCTTATGCCCCTCACCTTGTTCAAACTAGTGCTTTGTCCAAATCTTTTCAGAGTAACAAGAAACCTTGTGGCAAATGTGGAAGGAGCCATAAGTACAGTGACTGCCCAGCTCATGGTGAGATATGCCATAACTGTGGAAGGTTCAACCATTGGACCAACCAGTGCAAGAGCCAAAGGAGAAGCTCATCAAGCAGCCGGGCCCCCTCCCCACACAGACCACAGAAACAGAGAAGACCATTGGGCAACATATCATTCAACAAGCAAGGAGGGAAGGGAGGAGAAAAGTCTGGAGTCTTCAGAAAAGGCACTCCCAAGAAGAAAGGCAGTGGTGGCCACAAGAAGACATTCAAAGCTCACTCTGTAGAAGTTTTGCTTACAGGACCAGCACACTCTCCCAAAGTGAAATATTCTGGTCCAAGTGAAACAAGTGTAAGTACAGTGGATTCCTTCAAAAAGGAAGGACCACCACACCCTCCCAAAGAGAAATATTCTCCTGAGAGTGACACAGACAAGGTAAGTATCAATTCTTTCATATGTTATGCATTAAGCAATGGCAATGGGAAGCTTGACCAATCTAAAAAGGCCTATACTGACACAGACAGTGATGGTAAGACAGAGATCATCACTGATCTGAAATGTAATGATAAAGGCAAAATATTTGCCATGGAAGTTGAGGTTGACCCTGGATCTGAGACAAACTGTATACCATTGAGTCATTTCAGGAGGCTGTTCCCCAAACTATGAACATGGATATATTGCCCAAGGACACAGCCCTGGTACCAACTCTGGCTCAGTTCAAGGCCTATGATGGTGGCATTCTCCAGTCATGCAGGTGGATCATAGTGCCTACTCAGAACATCAGTAATGTTGTTCAAGAAGTTTCACCCTGTGAGATACTACATGGTGGAGAGAGAAGAGGCCAGGATCCTTATCAGCCATGCCACAGCAACTTGGCTGGGTCTGGTCAAGGTGCTATGCATCAACAAGGCACCCAAATGCAAAAGGCAAGAAACATCTGTTACTAAGAAGCTTGAAAACTCGCAAAATAATTCCCTATTTTCAGGACCACCACATCCTCCCAAAGTGAAATATTCTATGCAAGATGGTCTGAGTGCTGTGATTTCAGGACCAGCACACCCTCCCAAAGGGAAATATTCTCTTTCAGCTACAGAAAATGGCAAAAGTGACAAACAGTCAACTTGGCAAGAGGAGGAAATGACACAAAGGCAAGAAAATCAAGAGAGAGGAGGAAGGCTGAAAGGAGCATCTACTAGCCAAATCTCAAGACAATCACTTGCTCAGGCTCAGGTACAAGGGTGCAAAGTGGCCACAGTAATGAACTTACAGGACCACAACACCCTCCCAAAGTGAAATATTCTTCACATTCCAATAACCATAATCAAGCTTCTTTCAGGACCACCACACCCTCCCAAAGTGAAATATTCTCTGATATGCCAAAACGTCAGTACTACCACCCACAGGAGGACCAGGAAACTTACTACATCAATACTGAGGGCCATCTGCAGTGTCACCAAGACCCCCAGAAGACAATACAAGCAAGTACACCTCAGGACCTGCCTGGCAGCAGGAAGTGCCCCATCTTCCACAAACCTGGTACAATTGCCATCAATTCAGTGGATGACCTAATTAAACTTTACCCCAATTCATTTGACAGGCATGGCTCTCTCAAGGGAGAGTATGACATCAAGGTTGACCCAACAGTGCCACCAGTACAACATGCAAGGAGGAAGGTGCCAATTGAATCCAAGGCAGCCATCGAAGAGGCCATTGACTACATGGTAAAACAGGACATCTTGGAGCAATAGATTGAGCCTACACCATGGGTGTCTTCAGTAACATATCCAGTCAAGCCAACAGGTGAAGTGAGACCATGCCATGAGACCATGAGGGACCTCAAGAAAGCCATTATAAGGGAGAACCACAAGCCCCAGACGGTGGAGGAAACTGCACATCAACTGGCTGGAGCAGTGGTCTTTACGAAGGTGGATGCCCTCAAGGCCTCTCTACAGATACACCTCACTAAAAGAAGCTCCAAGCTACTGGTCATAAACACCCACAAGGGAAGGTACAGGTTCAAGCTAATGCCATTTGGAGCCAAGATGTCACAGGACGTGTTTCAGATGAAAATGGACCTCATAATGGAAAGGTGCCCAGGAGTCATCCACTGTGACATTCTGATCTATGGCTTTAGTGACCAGGATCACGATCCCAACCTGATTAACCTTTTAAATGTGGCCCAGTTTGAAGGGCTTGTGTTGAACAGCAAGAAACTGGAACTAAAAAGGTCTAAAGTGTCTTTCTTCGGTGCTGAATACAGCTGTGATGGCATGCACCCCTGTCCTCAAAAGATCCAAGGGATCACTGAAATGACCCCCCCCCCCCACTGACAAGCAGTGAGCACAGTGAGCCCCTCCATGCTATGCTAAAGCAAGATGCTCTCTTCACGTGGGACCAAATGGTAAATGCGTGCTTGGCAGGCAGTTCACTGTGGAATCAGACTACAAACCCCTGGATATGATACATCTGAAGAGCCTTGCAAGCGCCCCTCCCTGGCTCCAAAGAATGCTACTTCGACTCCAGATATATGATTTGACCATCAGGTACAAGCCAGGAAAGGACATGCTGCTTGCTGATGCATTGAGCAGATGCCCCTCCCGAGGAAATGAGGAAATCAAGCTAGACATGCATGTTGACTATGTGGCCTTTAACAAGGCCTGGATTGCCAAGTTGAAGGAGGCAACTCTTGATGACCCAGTTACCAGTACTGTATACCAGCTCACACAGCAAGGATGGCCGCATCAAAGAAGGCACACTCCCTGAATGGCCAGGGTGTACTAGGACTTCAGAGATGAGTTATCAACTGATGATGGCTTGTTCCTGAAGGGCCCTCGCATTGTCATTCTGTCTTGTCTCCATGAGGAGTACCTTGAAAAATCTATCAGCCACAAAGATCCAACAGAATGCAAGACAGCACTTGTATTGGCCAGGTTTAGATGCTGATATCACAGACTAAGTAAGGAGATGCCAAGAATGCATCAAGTGTTGACACTCTCCCAAGAAGCCATTGCAGGCTGATGATGTCCCCCTGCAGCCCTGGGAGAGAGTTGTGTTGGACCACTTTTACGTGAATGGCAAGCTGTATTTATTTGTATGTGATTATTTCAGTAAATTTCCCTTTGTTTTTCAGATGAGGAGAACCAGCTTTGCCAACATCAAGGAGCTATTTGCAGTGGAAGGCACACCAGATGAAGTCATGAGTGACAATGGTCCTCCCTTCAGCAGCAGAGAATTTAACAGCTTTCTTTCATGTCTAGGCATTAAACATTCAACCTCATCACCAAACTACCCCCAGAGTAATGGCTTTATTGAGAGACAAGTGCAAACCATGAAGAAAACCATAGAAAAGGCCTTGGCCATGGGTAGATGTTTCCAAGAAGCCCTGACCAGCTTGAGAGCACAGCCACTAGACAATGGATTGCCCTTGCCCACAGAGATACTTCATGGGAGGAGCCTTACAACTAGAAAGACAAGCCCTGTAGACATCACAGCCATATGTCAGTCTTTAATTTCATTGCATGCCAAATACATTAAGCAGCATGATAAGGCAAGACAGGCAAAGTCACAGAGAGCCCTGGTGATAGGGGAAGAAGGGTATCGTCTAACAGCAAACAATAATTGGCAAATTGCCACAGTTGTAGGTACCAGAGACTCAGGGAGGAGTTATGACATAGTAACACAGGAGGGAACATCACTGAGGAGGAACAGGTTCCATTTAAAACTAAGGAGTTTTGATATACCAGTAATAAATGGGAATTTCACTTTCTGGACCACCACACCCTCCCAAAGTGAAATATTCTGTGATACAAAATATTCTATTTCAGGACCAGCACACCCTCCCAAAGTGAAATATTCTGTCATTTCAGGACCACCACTCCCTCCCAAAATGAAATATACCAACAATAACAGTACAGTGCTGATCTTTCAGGACCAGCACACCCTCCAAAGTGAAATATTCTCAATCTGTACCAAAAATTGTAAACAAGTGAGTTAGAGATACTGCCTATGACTCTTACATTGCAGAGACATTGGTTCCACTGAGAAGTGCCATCAAGCCAAGGAAGGAGACCAGGTTTGAGAGGGACTCTGTGACCAGTGTCAGACACATTCCAGTGAGATTTACAAACAAGCCAACCACCCCCCACTTCCCCCAGAGGACCTTCGATGCACAAGACCCAGGTTTGCTGATACCAATACAGATGTCACAACCAGTACAGGGCACAGCATCTGAAGACCTTGAGGAGAATGAGGCTGGAGAAGCTAACGATACTTCAAAGGCTTGTTCCCCTCCCCAACAACCATGTGGCCAAGTCCAAGCTCAAGGAAGTGACAACAACTCCAAAAATAGCATTGCTCATTGCAGGACCTACATACCCTCCCAAAAAGAAATATTCTCTGATAGCAACAATAACAATAACCATAATTCAAGTTCTTTCAGGACCCCCACACCCTCCCAAAGTGAAATATTCCAGGACTCAAACAGTGAAGCATCCAGCGAGGCAACAAGCATGACTGGGACTGAAACAGATATCAGAGAGGAACTGTACACACCCTCCCAAAGTGACTGTGAGCCGTCAAGCCATTCAAGTGATGACCAAGCCAACAGTGACCAAATTCATTCCAGGACCAGCACACTCTCCCAAAGTGAAATATTCTACTTGCAATCTGCTTTCAGCACCAACACACCCTCCCAAAGTGAAATATCCACAGAATATGATGCAAGCAGTAAACTGAGTTCAAGGGACTCTTCAAGACCATCATCACCTGAAGGTGGCAACTTAACAGCCAAATCTGTGCATTCCCCCCTCCCAGAAATGACAATAGTTGAAAAGCAGATACATGATACCATTCATGCAGTGATGGATAAACAAGGAAGAGCAGTGACCCGTGGACTTTTGAAAGAACAAATGCAAGTAGCAGCCAGCAAATTACAGTGTATGGCCCAGTTAAGGAAGACATCAACTCCAGACCCTCCTCCTCCCAAAAGCATGCATTCCCTAGATGAGCAAGAGCTAGATCAGACTTGACCAATGGTGTCACAAGCGGCAGTTCAGAGGAAAGTGACTGTGAAGCCAATGACCCCTCCTATAGTAGAAAGGCAAGGTTTTTGCCTCTCGTGCAGAGATTCGAAACATCCAGCTCTGAAGAGGAGGACCTGAAAAGGCAATGAACCTCCTCCCAAAAGTGACAGTGCCTGTGGCCCTCCTGGATGAAGCTACAAGCTTTCCAGGACTTTAACCATAACATCAAATGGCACCCTCCCTCTGATGGTGACTGAGACCAGGAGCCGCATTGTACATATTTGTAAACAGAAAGGTTTATTGGATGGCAAAATGCCTCCTCCCAGGTCTCATAGTACAGTGAGGTCTCTGTGTTTTTTGTAAGCTTTTCATGGTATACTGTACTCTAAATGGCAAATAAATTTTAAATCAATAGTATGTAATTATCAGGGCAAAGCCAATAAATGGCTCATTTTCAAAATACGAACAGAAGGGGATGTCAGACTGTGGCATGCCTATCACTAAGACTGCAAGGTCAAGGCCACACCCTCCCAATATATAATAGGCCCCTAGCGGACAGCCGGCACTTCAGTAAATACCTCCTGGACTATGTACAACTCGTAGCCCTGTCAATAAACCAGCATTCACGCAATCAATCGCTGTGTCTTTTTCTTTATGACTCCGTAACATTTACCATTGTAGTCTTTACTTCTTCCGGTGACAGTTGGCCATCCCCGTCGACGTCTGATATCTGGAACACCAGTTTGTCTTCATCCGCTGCAGATGAGGCACAACGCACGTCAGATTGATAGTGAAGCGAAAGAGTTTCTCGCTACCTTGTGATCTAATTTATTGCCATATCCTAGTTGGTATTGGTACTGTTATGGGAGGGGGAGTAAAAAGTCTAACAAGTTGACCGTAAACGGCACAAAATCTTCTGAAACTTTGTCTGTCAACTGCATGCATGCTGTGTGTGCTACATGGACACTCACTGCAAGTTTGCGCATATGCTACAAGTTTTGGTGTGGAGGTGAAATGTCAGTCTGCCACACGTATCAAAACAATACTCTCTGAAGCAAAGCTTCAGAAGTAAAAAAAATTCTGACAAAAAACAGGAATTAATTAAAATTGAATAAGGCGGCCCTTGCAGAACTTCCAAGATAGGAAATTTCACACCCAATCTTTATTTATTTTATCCGAATACTTTTGATTAACCCAAAATGAAACATGATTCTCAGGTTCTTTTGGTTTCAAACGAGAATATTTTAGTAAAGACTTAGCATTAAAATGCCTTCTACGTGAAGGTGATACAATTATACCAGATAAAACGTCACTTAATGCTTTAACAAGGCATCAAAAACTTTACTCCAAAAATGCTTGCAAATTATGTAGGTTTCAACTTACTCCCCAAGTCTTCTTTTGCCACCGCGTAGATAACAAATGAAGTAAACAAAAATAAAATTGTGATCTTCATCATGTTTGAAAATGGCCTTTTAGGGATAAACAGCGCTGAAAAACGTTTGGATGAAAACCCAAATAAATATGTGATGAAAAGTGAAACGGTGTCATGTTGGCAGCTAATTCTATGAAAACAACCTAATGACCTTTAAGGGAATATATGGTATGGTATATTACGTCAGGAAATAAGTCACTAACCTTTATGAGAGTCTGTGGTATTGCAAATTATGTCAGGAAATGTTACTTAATTTTTATTGCCGCATTCATACAACTACTTCATTGGGGAATTGGTCCCATGATGAGCCATGATCCATTTGGAATGATACCTTGGTTTTTTTTCCCCAAAGCGTTGTCACTAGAACTGATGGTGTGTTCAATTTGTTGTGGTTTTTGTGAACAAATTTTAAAGTGTCTGCGTAGATTCTAGTAATATTCTAAATCCCCCTGAAATGTAATTTTTGTGAGAAGATCCATAATCACCCTGTAGGAACATCAATCGGTTCTGACACATGCGGTAACATCAAAAGATTCTGATATAGGGTTTTACAATGGTGGTCTATGAGAAAAAGATATTACAAATGATGGTGCAAAGTAGGGAACATTTGTCAAGAAAATGATATCGCAGAAATATACTTCATAATGGAAAGATCTGATCCACAAAGTCATGCATTTGTTTGCTATTTCTGACATTTATTGTTTACTTCCTGTTGGGAAATCTGTGAATATCTGGCTCATCCCCAGATATACTATCAAAATTAAGACATAGGTCAGATCTATTGAAATTCTTTATTCCAGACACATCTTTCTTTGCATGACCTTTGACATGAAGGGAAGCTTGTCACCCTGACTTACCCCTATTGCCACGCACCCCAAAAAGCTAGTAATGGTAAGTAAAAACAAACAAATCCTGGTCAAATCTGGCTTCACTGTGCTCCTAAAACATGTTCATAATTACATAACAATAATAAAAAGGCTTGAATTACGGTGCAAAACACAGCAGTGAAAATAGTGTTAATTTGCAATTTGTCTGATCTTTGTGTAACCACTTTGTAAATATTTGAGTGAAATGTCATTTGGTGCATATTTACCCTCGAACAGCAGTATCTGAAACGAAAGTATTCTGTTCATTTTAATGCACAAAACGCACAAAATCACTTTCTCAAAAGTTGTTTCATTCTGTGATGTTTGTACAGCGTTTTGCCTGTGCTTATGGGTTTTTTTTTGTTTCAACGTAAAAACTAAAAACTATAGGTCATTGTGGTGTAAATTTAGGCTTTTGGTAATCTGAATAAGGTAGTCTGTTGTAATGAAGTAGAAATTGAGGCCATCTGATTATTTGTTAGGATTTACATTTAAGTTAAAACCAGTTCCTGGAAATATGTAATCGCGATTCAAACCATTCAATACTAGCATTGATCTAATTGCCGAGACGTATTCTCTGACATTTTCTAGTAATGTTCAATAAGACGAAGTCCCAAAATAGAAATTGGCACAAAAATATTTAATAAAGCAAAAATTCTTTTACAAATTAAATTCATCATTTTAAATCCGTTTTCTTTCTTCAAATTTCAAAATTCAGCATCTTTATAAATTCTGAAAAGAAATCAAAACATGTCATGAGAATTATTTGTGTGATAAGACAATTAAAAACAAGAAAGTCCTCCTGCGCAAACGCAAGGGGGGTACGCCAACCTGACCTGGCCAAGGGGGTACCCCAAACTGACTTGGCCGGGTGGGTACCCCATCCCTGGCCAGGTGAGGGGGTACCCTAAGCTGACCGCGGCGGGGGGGGGGTACCCCTCCCCTGTTGACTGACAAAACAAACTGAAACTATTATCTTCCCCATCCTTCGGATGCGGGCGGTAACCAGAAAGCCTTTCAGTCGAAGACCAATTGCCCGCACCCACTGTCCCTATTACACAGTGCCTTGTAGTGGGATTGCAGTACCAGGAGAGAAGGGACGGGGGGGTTCCAATGGTCCTTCCTGGGTGGTCCTTTGGATGGGAGGGATTGCTGCTATCCAGCTGGTCCTTCCTGCAGGGCAGGAGATTCCAGGACCATATTCCATGATGCAATGGGCTGCATTGCATAATGTGATAGGGAGTCCTCCTATGAAGGACAGTCAAACTGAAAACATTACATTTTCACAATCTTCGAATGCAGGTAGTAAATACATCAAAATACAAAAAATAATATATTTTACAGCAACTGACCATCAACTTGGAGGTATCCGTCTTTACTTTTGTCAAAGATAATGAAAGCAGCATCGATGTCCGAATCCTTGGTCGACTGACCAAATGATTCCTTAAAATAGTTGAATTTTCATGATAAACAGTCGAAAACAACCAAATATTATTAGTCTATTTTCAGAAAAAAAATCGCAAGATTAAGTGAACATGGAATCAAATTATTTGACAAATTTTTTGTCAATAAATGTATCTCTCTTTTCGTATGAACTTACAAATAGACAAAACTTGTCACTAACGACCATTGTCGGAACAAGTACAGAAGTCTTGCTTGTTAATATCGTGGCTTAGAAAGGGTTGCTACTCACAAGTAAAGATTTGATCTCATCCTTGGAAAGCTTCCCGTCGTTATTGGTATCTGCCATATTGAATGCCATTTTTATTTGCTCATCTAGAAACATAAACAAATGCACCATTTTGAAGATTAATGTTCTCAGATTCAAGATATTTCTTATTTCCACTGATCAGCAATAAATCTTGTGAGCACCTTGTGAAATTTCTAGAGAATTTCTAGAGAATTTCTATTGTCGATTTATCATTGAACAATGATTTTATTCCTGTTACGGGACACATTTTCTTACAATCTGTTAGCAATAATGCTTAAAATAAAATCAACGGTGTATGTGTCTTAAATTTCCATATTTTCCATAACCATTTTGTCAAGATAATAAAATTTACATTTTTGCAATTCCAATTGAAGGGGGTTTCATTTGAATTTGCGAAGAACTTAAGTCTTGCCTCACCGGTTAGCTCTGGTTGATTTGCTGATACATATTCAACCGCTGCAACCAAAGTCACCAGAAGAAGAACTGCAATTTTAGACATGTTGTACAAAAATTTTAAAAGCCTACTTCAACTGTTGAAAGGATGCTGTCAGCTAGATGACAAATTGATGCAATGAAAACTTTTATACTGCCATTCCATAATTGGCAATTGAATCCAGTTTGTGCCTAATGTTTTAAAAAATTGGGTTGGTAACTGATAATTCAGTACCAGTAGGGTAATTTCGAATGTTAATTTTGTTTCAATGACACTTAATGCTACAATACGAGGGAAAACCACACTTATGTAAAACTGGCACAGGTCATTGAAAGGGTAGTTTTTCGGAGTTATATGATATAACTTAATTTGGACCCTTTTATTTACATAGGCATTCTTATTTTATGAATTGTTTCCCTGTTTTTGTACCCGCCGATCATCGACGCTAGGTATTTAGATATTTAGCAGCTTTTAATTTTTACTGTCTGTGAAGGTGCAATTCCTTTGTACTCCTCAATAAATAACCTGAATATGTCAAATACAACAGTACATCTTTTGTAATGTGCTTTGGCAGCAAATTAATGATTTTGTAAAATGATTAGAATACAAGAAAGTCCTCCTGCGTGAACGTGAACTGAACACAATGATCCTGGTTCTACGCGGTGGGAGAAGGGGAGTACCCTGTCATGGCTGGTGGGGGGGGTACCCTGTACTGGCCAGGGGTTACCCCATGTCCTACCCACTGTCCTGGCCAGGGGGGACCCCAACCTAGGACTTGACTTTGGACAGGACCAGTGACAGGACTGGGATATTCCATTGCAAAGGACATGGGACCCGAGACCAGGAAAGGGATATGGGACCAAAAACCATGGGGTTCCCCCCCCCCTCCCCCGTGGACAGACACACACCTGTGAAAACAGTACCTTCCCAATCCTTTGGATGCGGATGGCAAAAATATTCCTATATTTGATCCATATTTCATATTCAGATTATAAATATTTATCTTTATTTTGGAAAAAAATCAGATTTAAGTTATCCAAAGATTTTGAAGCCAGCACTATTCCTCATTCCTCGTTCGTTTCCAACCTCATCATCCGCCTGAATTCTGAAAGTTAAAGTAGCAAGAAATGTAGTCGAAAATGATGTGCTACACCAAAGTGTTTACTGATGTAAGTTATCAATTATCAGTATAATATACTCTCCGTTGAAATTCTTCATCGCTGCTGAAAACTGAAATTCACTAGAAAGTACAAAAAAGGAAAAGGAGTACAAAGTAAATTTCTTCAATGTCAAATCGATTTTTCCTCGTTTTTACTTGAATTCAAATTTTAAATCCCAATCTTCCATGGTTTAATTTGATTGGAGGTATTTGTTTCTACCCAATTTTACCTCGCGAGGTGGCATCTCCACCTCATTCAAGTTTCAGACGAGGTGACTTGACCAAAATGGCCACAATGATCCTCATCTGCAATTGTTTTTAAAACATGAAACGAGGTAAAAAATTGACCTCGCGAGGTAGAAACAAATACGTTCATTAATCTTATGTATGATAAGCATCAGTTTACCCACTTAATCCCTGAAACTACCTGGGAGTGACTTTGGCAGAAACCAAGACGGTGAAGCGTAACCTAAACAAGTAGGTAAGGTTTGTATCCGCAAGGCATTTGTTATTTCATAGCGGCAAAAATATAATGTAGCTACTTACCATTACTATCAAAATACCCATCACCATCCCTGTCAAACACCAAGAATATATCCCGAATTTTTTCATCGTTCGTAGGCTCCTCTAATATTGTCTGAAATAAAAGGAAAAGGAAATTTACAAAAAGTGTAAGTGATGGAATATTTGTTTTTAAAGAAATTCTAGTTTTTTTCACGATACGCGTTTCTGTCAGATTATGTGACAGATCTTTACACAGGGAAGAGCAAAAAAAAAAATCCTCAAAAATTAACCCCCAGTCGAGATTGAACCCATGACCTAAGTCAACATTCAGTTGCCAGCCTGAATCTTTATGGCCTTTATAAAGTCATGCTCTATTGACTCTAGAAATAACCAAAGTCCAACATGTGAAGTGGTACATGAAACAAACCTCACAGAAATCTCCTGGCCAACACATACCAGGCTAGCACAGTCAGTAGAGCAGTAGAGTGATGATCCAGAGGTCCTGGGTTCAATCCCAACTGGGGACAATTTTTGATGAATTCTTTTGCTCTTCCCTGTGCAGAGATCTGTCAGATAATCTGACTGTCAGATAATCTGACAGAAGTGCGTATCGTGAAAAACCCGATTGAAGAAGAAGCACCAAATTTTAAATAAGTTATTTCTGAACTCAAACTGACACTATCACAATTATCCATTGAAACTATAATCACAAAATCAAAAATATCAAGGTGACTCGTACCTCGCGTCTCGCGTACAAAAGGTACCTCGCGTCTCGCATACAAAAGGCACCTACCATACCTCGCGTCTCGCGTACAAAAGGCACTTCGTGTCTCACATACAAAAGGCACCTTGCATACCTCATGTCTCATGTACAAAAGGCACTTCACATCTCGTGTACAA
>JBCAUG010252011.1:0-18391 GCA_038406175.1 Haplosyllis leylae
CCCCCACCCCCCCCCCCCCCCCCCCCCCCCCAGACTTGCTACGCCACGGTCGGTATGCCTCTTGCATTCACGCAGGAGGACTTTCTTGTTGAAATTCTTTTTACAAAACCATGTGTTTGTATCCCCAGGGTTGACGCCCCCCCCCCCAAATCGGAGAATACTGGATCAGTAAACTTCAAATCTAGGTCATATTTTAAGCAAAAAAAAAACGTGAAAATTGAAAACAAATGGTAAAACTTGGGGGTCAAACCATCCGATCTATTACTAAAAGGTAAACAATTGTAAGATTTAATTAAGAAGTAATAGTTCAATGGTGTGACCGAAATTAATTCTTAAATTTTATTCTGTTACTTAATAAGGACTATAGTTCACAGATTTTACTTCCAAACAACTTCCTGTAAGACTTGTTTTACTTAGTGGTTCAATCAAGCAATTAGAAGATTTGACAGTATGATGAAATATTCCTCCATGCTCGTAACGTTTTTTCATGAGACTTTTCTTTGCTTTAATAGAGTTAACCAATGCCGCAACAGTAGACAGTCAAAATTTGGAGATTTAACGGATCAGATTAAGAAGGTTTTCAATATTTATTTTTCGTCCACAGACGAAGTAATTTTTGGGAATTAATCTTCTTCAGAAAATTAGAGCGTGACACGTTAAAAAGGAATCCTGGTCACAAGACTTCCTTAATACCACAACCGTGTACGAAAAAGGCGTTCGACTTTTATTTTCGAAACATGACATATTTTATGATCATGAGTTTGGTTCGAAGGAGGATGTTTTGCAAGTTTATGGTGTTTCCAGGATTTTGAATATCAATCCCACATTGAAAATCTGGGAGATACCGCTCTGGTACTTTTTCGCAGGGTAGAATTTTGTTACATGAACAAAACATTACTTTCGTGTAATTTTGCACCTTAAAAAGGAAAATACTCCAAAGCAGTACAGCCTGATGAATTTTAAATCTTACCATATACAGTGTACCTATGGTTTGAAATCAGGAAGTGTTTGAATTTTCAGAAGAGCACACCTCTTCAGACACTTGCATAGTTCTAAAATTGCCTCCGAGATAATTTAAACATTGATATTGATAGCCAGTGCTTTTGGACGTTGTGCACCAGATTCTGTAATACCACCTTTTATCTTTCGCCATTAGAAATTTTCGGATATTTTATAGAACAAGTTATTATAAAGTACGCATCGATAAATTGGGATTAAAATTAGTTCATTAGTTGGCTTTAGGAGAATTTTCTTTTAAGTATTCTCAGGATATGTCTTTTTTGGTTTAAACCAATGGATACTTTGAAAGAGTATTATATTTACTTGTAATTAGAGATAATCTTATTGTGGGTGTGAGCGTGCCTAAATAAGCACATGGGCCCGTCTCGAACAGCGTAATAAGCAATACTTATTCTTATGCCAAGAGCGGTACCAGACCATCTGATTAGTTAGTGAAAAACTTACTTGGGCACCCGTCCTTACCCCTTTATCCGCTATATTATCTGTGTTCATTATAATTCACTGGTTCTTATTGTATTGTCGACATTTTTCACTGACCAGATAACCAAACGTCGCAATGTAGTACTGAAGAAGCAGTGAACACTTGCGCGATCAAGTTGGTTTCATTTTTTTTGTGCTGAAACGACTAGATTGATGACGTTTCGCTTTGTTCTACTTTCAGAATAGAGAAAGTGATCGAAGATTTGGAACAGGTGAAAGAGCAATTATACAGTCGTGGGGACATAGATACTATCGAAAGTTCAGCTTCGCAACAGAATCCACCATCAATTTCAATTCCCAAGTCAGTGGCCATTAATTATTTAAATAGCTTTAGTTTCAGTGGTGAGTGTGCTTTCACTTTTCTGCTTCATGCTGTATATTTTACTGTCTTACAAAGTATCCTGTCTGTTGTGTTAAATCGAATGCACTTTTTCTTTCATTGTGGGTGTGACATTGGCAAAACGAGTCCTTGTAGTCGTGAGTGTGTTACCCTTATTTGCAAACAGTTAATCTGACAAAAAATAATCCGTCACAATGACGTCACAATTTTCTCATTAAAACATGGTAGGTGACTTTCAGTGGCCTCGGTCAGTATTTCTTCTATTCATTCGATATATTTTAGACAGCTTTTATCGCAATCAATAGGATTTTAATGCATCATCAGATACAGGTGAGCGACAAAGTTCGGGAAAAAACAATAGGAACACCCAAGAGATTTTGACACAGCTGTGGTTTTTGTGTCGTTTCATTCCATATGCTGTTTTATAAAAAATCATTGGACACGGCATTCAAGGGAATAAGACTAGAAATGACATTGTGACATTTTTTTAGATTTGGTGCTTGTGTAAAATATCTTCAAATGACAGGTCACATGACTCTACAGAATATCAGAAATGATTCTACATAGGGGTGTGTTGAACTTTAGGAAGACATATGATTTCCGATTTTGCCCATTTTTGTAACTTTCCGTCCAAACCGCTGTACCACAACCGTGCTAAAACCATACGGTAACCTTCCGGTAAACAGCATAGTCTCCGCAGTAGGATTCCAGGGCGGCAGGAGGGTTGGCAGTTTTTCCCAACTTTTGTTCTTTGCTCCAAAGCTATCAAAATATCAAAGTCCCGTATTGGAGTGTGTGGGGGGGGGGGGGAATTATGGTGGTTTTCCAACTTTTGTTCCTGAATCCAAAACGGTCAAAATCTCAAAAGTTCCATATTTTCAAGGGGTGGGTGTTGGTGGTGGTGTTGTGTTGTGTGAGACATCTAGTGAGAGTTTGGGGTGAACTAAACAATTTTGACAAGATTTCTCTCCTGCCAGTTGCGGCTGGACTAATAAAGTGAATTTGTTCCACATCAGAATTGATCAGGAAACGGCTAAGTTCTTCACGAACTTATCTGAGAAGGAATGAACTTGCATTCATAGATTCTAACCTTTGGGATAAGATGGCACCATAAATATTGTGAAAATGAAAACCAATTAATATGTATATCCCCGAGATAGAAACTCTTATTCGTGGAAGTTTATTTTTCAGGCATGCACCAAACGAAGACCTGATCATTTTACAATCTCAAGTCCTGCAGCTTGAAACACAGCTAAAACAACAAAGTTCTCAATTGCAGCGAGTCTTGAATGTACTGAATTCTGTTGTGGACAACCAACAGGTAGCATCAAGGGGATGTTTTCCTGATCAGGGGGCTACAAGAAGGCATCAGTCCATTAATGATCCTCAGATTGAAATCAGTGAGATGGACACTGCGACAGACTCCTTCACATAGACTCGAAGGGCCTAATTATTATCATGATGAAAATCATAATTGGCGGTATGTCTCCATCATAAACACAAAATGGCAGCAGTTGTAGTTGAATGTTGTAGTGATTTTACAAAAATACCAGTGGTTATGTAATTCTGACAAAGGGCATGCATATATTTTGTATATTCTTTCAGCCTGTTTTGATCTCGGTACCTTTTTACCTCTGAACATGTATTCATGTCACATAAACATACTTCTTGTCGTTACTATGGCCCAACAGTGTATTATGTGTTTGCATATATATATGGTTTATACTTTACAGCATTCCACTATCTATGTTAGCAGCTTAAGTGCTTGATTATTCAGTTTATGTGAAATGCTCTTTAACGACAATGAACCCAGTTCCCAGAAAGAAAGATTAGACTAGTACTTAGGATGACATTCAGTGACAAATCTTATCAATTGTGCACATATTCGCGTTTGTTCTGTAATATAGGTCTATGTTGCAACTGTAATCTATTTAGTCTATTTTCATCCTTCTAAGAAAGATACTGAGAATTACACAGTTCAATAAAACCACAATTTTAGAATATTTTGGCCTTTCCGAACTACGTGCATGTTTGCTCATTTCGCTTTGATCAGATAGTGGCCGAGTATAATGAAGTAGGTGTAGGACTCGGGGTAAATCTCACACTAATAAGGCGCAAACATCACTGAAAGACAACAACGGGCGTCAGTGGCTCCACAAATAGCCTGTTGTCCACAAAAAGACAAATGGCCGGACAGAGAATTTGACAATAACCTCATTTTTAAATAAAGTTTCAGATTCATAACCTGATGCCGGTGTGTACGAATGCGTGGAATGTGCATTCCCTCATTCAAACATGTCTCTCCTACTGTCAAAACATGGCTTCAACCCAATTTCTGAATTAGCTCTTGGGCTGGAGAGAAATATATCGCGTGAAGATCTCAAGGTTTTTCTCCCCCGCTAATGTTACTTTTTCAGTGTTTGACCTTGGCAGTGGGAAATACCGACCATTAATTTTTGAAAGAAATAAGCCCATAAATTTATCAGTTCTAAGTGCTGCGGTGCAGTCGTGGAAGCTGGTTTCACAAAATTCAGAAGAGACTGAGGTGATAGATGGACGCATTCCACCGCATTAGTGCATCGCTCCTTGCCTCTGCGTTGTCCTCATGATACCTTTTTGAACTCGAACTTTTTAATCGGAATAAGGTTCTCATTTGTATGGGACAAACAGAACATGCACTTTGCCAACATAATTTACAAAAATGCCAAACATTAGGTCTGTGACGACATGATGTATGTGTCGCATGGAAAATGCCGTGCGTTCAGCGCAAATTATGGTTGTTACCAATGAAAATTGACATGGATAATCACAGGAAGTGTCAACTGGACAACATTTGACATTTCTATTTGTCACGGAATTTCTAACATGATTTTGCGTAATGTAAATTAAATACACTGATGTAATTTTTGGTATTTCAAAATGACAGGGAACGCCAAATGTAGTGAATAGCTTATACTTTTTCGTTCAAGAAGACATTATAGTTATACGAACAAAATATAAAAGCATGGAAGTAGTTCAGACTATGAATTATAAATTAGTCTTAAATATGTTTTGAAAAATCAATGTAAACATCTGTCTCATAATTTCTTAGAAATTTGATAAATTTGTTCATCAGCATTACAACGCATCATAGAATTTTTTATTGAAAGCTGCTTTACAATATATGTATCACCTTTCTGTACTCAACAAAAGTTGTACTAACGTTATCACACAGTCATGACCAAGTCAAACAAAATAAGATAAAAGCTAAAAAGATACTTTAGATGGGGACATAAATTATTCCCAGGTTATTTCCAAAGTCCGATTAAATTAGAATTTTGAACACTATTATGAAAGTCAATTCAGCAAACAAATCCAATTGCAAAAATATCTCAAGAGAAATTCTAACAGATGTCCGTTGTTTGCTAGAGCTTGTTTGCAGCGTTTTTTGATTTTTTCTTTTTTCCAAAAAAATCACTTGCCATACTTGAATTTTTCCATGGCACTTAGAACAAGTGAAATCTTTTTCCCATAGACTTAAAATACTATTTTTTCCAAAATTGATTTTTCTTTGATTTTTTCCACGATACTTTTTCCATTTTGGAAAAAATATTTTTTCCAAACTGCAAAAACCGTGCAAACAAGCTCTAGCTTTGTGCGCACACACAACGTGGTCTGTGTGGAACAACGGCGGAATAACGTATTAATTCCTTAATTCTTGTGAGTTCCTTGGTTTGTTTTTTGATTTTCAAATTTTCCTTGCACAATGGCGGGTCCATTTCATCATTTTGTAAAAAACCAAACAAAACAAATCCCAAAACATGGAATTGCGCTCGCCGTCTTGTTTGTGTTCATACTCCGGTACATGATTGTGTGTACCAAACCAAGCGCAGAAATTTCAAAATTTGAAGTAAGTTGTTGGAAAATAATTTTTGTTGTAAAATATTCCAAATGTTTTGTTGAATAGATGGTTAATCTGATGAAGGTAGTCAGCCTGTATTATGCATTTTGCCGTCAATGGTATTTCCGACGCATGACTCTGGACACTTTGTACAGAAATGTTAGGAAAGCAGTCGACGTAAGAGAAAGAGTTTGTGAATAACGTTTTGCCAAAAAAAAATCAATATTGTATTTGTCATTGGAGTTGGCTTCTACAAAAGGACAATTGCAGTGAGTTACATAATTTTTGTGATCTTTTACATAAATTGAATGAAATTGAACAGAGCTTTGGGTTGCTGGGCCTAGTTAAAATTTGTGTTTGAAACATTTTACACAGGTGGTGATTTTTATTCAAATGCTAGGGACACGCACACAAGTGTGTTACTGTTTATGAATGTGTTTTTTCTTGACGAATGTAAGGGCGAATTCCAGAATACTTTTACCATCGAGGAGTGACTTGTCCCTCCCCACATGGTGCAAGCCAGTGATAATGTGTAGTTCATAGTTGGCTTAAAGATATGCTTTACCATTTGTATGTAGCCGGGGCTGACGTATTCACATAATTCCGAGTCATATTCCAGCACTACTGAAGAGTCCTGTCAACAGTAAGCGAATTTCACAATGAAAAAAAAAGTTTTACTGTGTACAGACACACACATTGGTGGAATCAGTGGACACCTCCGAGACGTATGTTAAAATTCAAGTCTGAACACACCTTTTACACCTTAAAGACCAGATGATCGAACCATTAATTGAAACCTGTACGTCTATCTACCCTCGATACCCCCAGCTTCAAGATTCCTTTTTTTAATGTAGTATTCGTTAATTTCTTAGGTTGAGGGTGCCACTTGCAATACGGATTAGCGACTCCTAACATCCTGCATACAGTTGTTACTAGACAGCAGCGTCTGCCCGACAGGTTTGTTGTTACTATTATTGTACAGGCAAAAACCGGCGAAAATGACAGCAATTGGAAGGGTGGTAAATTTTGTCACAAACGATTACTCATGTCTGCATTGCCCATGTTTGCTACGATTTCAGAGATTATTAACTGATTCCCGAAATTGTGTACTGAGGTTGATCTGTGCTCTTCATTGCCAATTGTACGAGATGACTAATTATCATATGTGAAATTGAACTTCTCTTTCTGAAAAATGAGAGCTGAACGTTCCAAAAGGTGTCCGTTATTTGGACGTCATCAGCATATGTTGTTTAGATATTTCTACTACCTGGTTTGTCATTTATTTCTGAAAGGAACTTTTCACTTTTGTTTGTGTAGTCACGTTTCACTGTAATATTATGAGGTAAACATTCCTGAATAAGGATTGTAGCAAAATACATGACTCTTATTCGCATAAGTATCACATTAACTTTCAGACATGGATGTATCAGTACAATGAATGAATGACTCATGAACTCATCATTCAAACTACAAAGGAAAATCAGCATTGAAGGTGCCGAAGAGACAATAATGTTGAATGTGCCGAAGAGACCATATTTTTTTCTTGGAAGTATGCGCATCGGGTACAAGCCTGCAGTTTCCCCGAACAACAATTACATTATTAGGAATTACTGTGCCATAAAGGATAATGGGCGGAGTTTACAGTGACACACTTTCTGTCTGCCAATGGTAAGTTGTTTACCAGTTTCATTCATACAGCAAACATGAACTCTATTGGCTGATTTTTTGTGTTTTGTGCAGGCCAGCAGCAATAATTAGACTGGTACGACGAAACGTTTCAGAATTTTTCAGAACGGCTACATTCAGGGGAAGTTTAATGCTAGTACTTGAAGGCCAGTTTATAATCATTCTGTGGACTAAGACAAAAGAAAACGATTTTTATAATGGCTTGAGGATAACATAGACACAGTGGGTAATTTTTTTTACATACGAAGGACATGTGTGAAGGACCAAGTTGAACGAGTCTTATTGCATCGGTCTATGAGGATTTCTGAAAGGAAAAGAAGCAAACACTCTACATCAGCTGTGCCTTACTTATTCATTCTTTACACTGGGAAGCCTAGGAGAAAATAGGTTATCAATCAAAAGCAGTGCAGAAATATTGAGCTTCTAATCTCATCCTCGCCATATATTTGTAGTGCGTCACACACGGGAGCAAATCTACACATTGGCTGTATGAACATTTATGCTGCTTGAGAACACGATTCCTTTTCTGTCCGCAAAGGATATTCATAATTGAGGGGACAAAGTATTTACGACAATTGGTATGGCTAGGGGTGAGGTGGAGCTGGGCAGGCAACAAGAAGTACCGATAGCAAGTTGTCGAAGAACAATGCTCTCGAATCAGAGCTCCCAGTTGCCGAAATTAGTCGTAGAACTAGCCCAGGGATGCGTGGCTCGCGTCCGTATACCTCCCCCGCTGAACCCTGCCAGCTGTTACGATGTCGAGCCCCATCATAATGAAGAAAATGGACCAATGGGTCGAGTGTGCACATCTGCGTGTTCATGTGATACCCTGTACAGTAGTAGTAGTGGAGGTAGTATAGGAATGTGCGGCGTGAATCCGGCGTCTGCCGCGGACAGCGGCTTTTCCGACGAGGAATGCTTCGGCAGTGGATGTCAAACTCCATCAAACTACAGTCCTAAAACTCCAGTGGTCAAAGTTAACCCGGATCACCGGTTACTCAGTGCCCCAAAGGCCCTCTGCCGTAGTACAAGTGACAGTAGCAGTACAAGTGGCTGTGAATCTCCTGTGCCAAGAGCCTTTCTACACGAGGATGACCAAGACAATAGCAGCGGCGGATCGAGTGGTGGTGGTTCGTTCCTCTACTCAGGTATCACATGCACCAGTGTTCACGATCTACAAATACTCAGCAGAACTGAAACTCGACTACAACAATGCGGATTTTACTACAGTAGTTTAACCATGGGTGAGGCCAAAAAGAAGCTAAAAGGCCACCCTGTGGGGACCTTTGTACTCAGGGATAGCTCCCACTCAGGGTTCTTGTACACATTAAGTACTAAGACAATGAGGGGTACGACCTCGGTTAGGATTGCTTATAGCAATGGCCACTTCCGATTGGACTGCGATGAAGAGCTGGCATCGTACATGCCACGATTTGACTGTATTCTAAGACTTATCCAGTATTACATTTCTGCAAGCAAACGAAGAAGCAGTAAGTGCGTGTGGATTGAGAGTTCGGGAAGAAAGGATACCCCAGTGATTCTGAGTACACCTTTGATAGACAATGTTTTATCCTTGAAGCATCTGATTAGAAAAATTGTTCATAAGGTAGTTCCCAATGACAAATTGGAACAATTGCCAGTTAATACTGAACATTTACAGTATCTAATGGAATACCCATTCCATGTTTAGAGCAAATATACGTCAAGGTATTTCAATTAAGACTAATAGGAAATATGAAACTCCTCATATACGTTGCTCACATTTCTAGGGAAATACTTAATACTGTCTTACTAGGAAAAAACATAAAACTGTTTTTAGCTGACTGAAGGAAGTAGGTGACTGAACTCGCTGTTACAGGATGATATGGAATTACATTCAACAACCGAGATGCAATGATTCACGTTATAGCCTTACTTGAACTTTTCAGGCTGCTTTTGAATGCTCAAATATTTTCCAACACGAATCGCAACATGGTTACTCAAATATTTTCCAACACGAATCGCAACATGGTTAGCCTCTCGAATATGTAACCCAATAAAGACAGCAATATACTACTAAAGCTTTAATATAAATTCAGTAAGTAAAACTGCCCACACTTTTTTCATGTTGTAGCATAATTTGAATCATTGCATAGAGTGGACATTTTAGAAATGAACACGTCAAATGGACTGAGTTAACGCTTTGCTATAGAAGTTTTAAGACAGTCGACTGCAGTATTGATGTTAAAAGATTAGTATTAAATGATTGTTTGAAATAGAGATTACTTGCGAAAACTTGGTAATATCCCTAGAAATACTAATTTAAATGAAAGACATGACACTTTTGCAACAACAATCGTGTGCAAAAACTTGCCATCTACAGAATTTGCTACTTGAACATCTACCTAAATGTGATATATGATTATTTATATATATTTAATATTAACAAAACATAATAGTGGATATACAGGGTCGCCACAGATGCTAAATTCTATTTCCGTACTCGAATGACAAAGGTGTGTATGCCAGTCTTCGTTGCTCTTATTGCTTTCATTTTAAATGTCCTGCAAGCGAATTCTGCGATGCAAATGGAAAATGGTTGAAGGAAGCGCGAAAATGCGATGCGAATCGAAAAGTAAACTACTATGTGAGAATCACACGTCGAAAGGGGGTTATTTTTTTCACAATGGGTAGAAATTTATTATGGATGCAAGGACTTCTCATCCAAGCCAAAGGCCGAGAGGAGAGTTATTTTTGTCACTAACAAAGGCGATACAGCGTACCTATGCAGTTTTGTGCTGAAGCAATCGGCATTGTTTTCAGTATCAATTTGACAATTATTTCACATGTCTATTCCCCTAAAAACTTTCCATCAGAAAAGCACATACACCTGAAGAAAGCAAAGGAGTCAAGTCCACAGCGATCGATCAGATGGTCTCAGGATAATACAATACCAAGAATTACTTTGGCAGTTATTTACTTTAATACTTAAAAAAAGAAGTGGTGATCCCAAACAATTGGTATTTCATGATTATGTTTATGAAAGTGTAGAGAAGCGTCTTTAAAGAAATTCCACTGAAGCGATAACCGATTCTGGGAAATCCATGGCCAAATTTAAACTCTATTGTAGTAGCTGTCCTTATTTCTGTGCCAGTCATTTGTTAGTGTCAACGTAAATGGGCAGTTAAATGTGTTAAAGTACGAAAGATTCGTAAAACGCTAATTATAATATCCGAGTACTTTGGTTACACAAAACAATAACTTATACCTGTATGATTTTATAAACCGTCTGATGTACGTTTTGTCATGCTTTTTACTTAAATTGCGTGTCTTATTTATTATATCTTGTTATATAAGTAAAAGAAATACACCAAAAATAAATACAGAATGTTTTTTGTAGTTTTTCGAAGTGCTGCTTTGATTTTCCCGATTTTTTCACTTTTCGAGATGAGTGCATATGTACATTGTACACGAAACCACCTTTATATTATCCCTTTACTGTTTCTGAGAAGTCGACAGCTTTTCCAAGTATCAACACGAGTCTCGACTTCTCTCTCCACCTGCGGGTGATAGCAAATATTTTACCTGGAGGCCGACGAGGAAATGGTGTGATGGGTCTTGTTTTTTGGTTTGTCATGATGCCAGACTTTATGAAGAAAGCACAGATTTAGAGTCTTGGGCACCTTCCTCCTCCTAAGGGGTAGTAGAGGACGTCTAAAAGGGAGACTGAATCAAGGTTTTACACGGTCTCATTGCAGGACCGCCACTCCCTCCAAAGTGAGTCATTGAATACTTGGAAGTACTTTCTCTATTTATTTTACGGCACACAACCGAAGGAAGGCACACCTCACCTCTGTGCCTCAGTACCGCATCCACAAACAAGAAAATCCTCCTGCGTCATCGCAAGAGGCGTGCCGCCCAAGGCTGTCCACCGGGGAGGGGTACCCCGCCCGTCATGTCTGGAGGTACACCCTGATCTACCCCCAACCTGGAGCTGAATTATGGGGGATGTACCACAGGACCTGGACAGGACTAGGTGATAGGACAAACATACTACCTTCAGTTTGCTTGATTAGGGCCAATGTTCAAGAGGTAGACCATCAAGCAGATCAATGTGCAAATGCCTTGCAGTTACCTTTATGGAAAATGAATTAGAAATGAGCCCAGTGGCTCACTAGCATTAGTAAAATAAAGGATTACCCAACAGCAGTTTAGTTTAAATGAGATGAAAGTGTACACAAGGGAGCTCATAGATTCTTGAGTGGCATCTCCTCTTTGTAGACCTTTGACAACCTCTCTTGTACCCTATATCAAGATCGATCTCTCCCTCTGGCTTGATGTGGTCTGCTTACATAGGATCCAGTCGGGATTATGATGTCATCAGACTACTGCAAATACAAAAGCAGCTTCTCTGGATGACCATTGGTTGGCATGTTGCCAGGAGATTGAACAATGAGAACATTTGCACAATGTCATGATGTTGACCCTATTAACTCTTCCCTGAATGGTCAGTAGCCAGTTGAGTGGTGATGCAATACAGGGAAGGAGCTATTTTTAGAATTACCCCCTGAGGATGAGCAGTCCAGACTGCAGGGCAATGCCACTTTGTGGCTCAGGGATCAGCTCCCCTACCCCCAGTTTCCTCAATTTAGTGGCAGTTATTTACCCCTACTTTCTCAGGTTGTGACATATATATGTGGGTGGTAAAGGTCTCTATAACCCTCCACCCCTAATTTGGAAATTATGCACAAAGGTCTGCATAATTCTGCCCCCTTAAAAGTGCATGGAGCTTTGGATAAAGGCCTGTGTAATTTACCCCACAAGCCACTGGAGGTGGGTGGGTGTAGTAATAGGATAACTGACATTTCAGACTGTACTGGGAGGTTACTGTCTGGTTAGTCTTGTTGAGAGACTACCATGAAGCACCCTGTACTGACTGTGTACCAACAGGGAATGCCAAGAAGTGCCACTTTACCCCAACATGGCACAAGTGCCCCCCCCCCATCCCCCCAGAAATGAAAAAAATGTATTTCTGGGCAGATCTTCAGATCAGGACTTCAGATTTTTAAAGTGCCACTTTTACACCCCCCCCCTTGAAAATGCAAAGTTGGTGTTTTTGGACAGATCTTGACTTCAGGACTTCAGATATTTAAGTGCTACTTTACCCACCCATCAGACTGTGGTCAATGTTGTGTAATGTTCAAGGCCATTCCCCTCACATGCATAAGGCTGAGCAAGCAGCCAGCCATCACTAATAGTTACCCTCCCCACAAGTGTACAACTGATCCCTTATGTTTTGAATAAATACATGGCTCACAGTACAACCATGGCATGGCTTCTCCTTATGACCCCTCAACACCACCCACCCCAATGCAAAGTTGTCATTTTTGGACAGATTTTGACTTCAGATTTTCAAAGTGCTACTTTACTACCTCCTCCCTGTCCCACAATACTTAGTTGGCATTTTTCAACAGATCTTGACTTCAGCACTTCAGATTTTAAAGTGCTACTTTACACCCCTCCCCCAATGCAAAGTTACCATTTTTGGACAGATCTTGATTTCAGATTTTCAAAGTGCCACTTTACCCCTCCCTTCCCCAGCATGTTTTTGTCATTTTAAGCCCCCCAAAATGCAAAGTTGCCATTTTTGGACAGATTTTGACTTAAGGACTTCAGATTTTCAAAGTGCCACTTTACCCCTCCCCCCAATGCAAAGTTGGCATTTTTGGAGAGACTTTGACTTCAGATTTTCAAAGTACCACTTTACCCCCAACAACTGCCTCTTGACGAGATTCTGCACATGACCATAGACTGACATCGGCAATTTTTGGCATATGATTTCATATTCTCATAGCATAAGTCCTAAGCTTCAATTTGGGTGGTGTTACATCAAAATCAGACAAGAATTGCCTTTAGAAACAAGGAAAATGTGTGGCAACCTCAGATTTTGACATGATCATGATAAATTTGACAACTTCACCAAATCACTCATTTTGGAGTCCAAAATATCACCATCTTTGGGGAAATCAAGTTAATTAATCTCACATAATGTTACAACTTATGAGCATAAATATGTACAAGAAATTCACCCCAGCTACTATATAAGTAAAAAACACTTGACTCCAGTCACCTTAAGACAATGAGGTTCACACATAATGAAGTCAATTTTGATGTCATGTATGAAAAATCCTTTTTTAGTGACAATACCATAGTGATTTCGAATCAGCAATTTGGGACACTTCCCATTGGGAATTTTTGTCAAATTTGGACACAAGACACCTTATGACATACCCTAGGGCCCTTTTTGGTCAGTTTTGGCATATGTCAATTTTTGGCGACTCCAGGGCCATTTGAGTACTTTAGCCAATATTGGGTGGCTTCAGAAAATCAAAGTTTTCTTGATGAATGAGTGATGACTCATCAAAATGTCATGGAGTTTTAGGTGGGCAGATAACTAGGCTATATCATGGTGCCATTTTTGGGGGGTGTGACACACTTGGGAGGTGCTGCGGGGCATTGAATAAAAAGTTTGCATTTTTCAGCACATTTGCAACAGCTTAGAGGGTACTCAGGATTCACCGATTTGATCAAGAATCAGCTCATAGGTGTATCATAGGGTGTTCTAGATACCTTGGTTTGGATTTTTGAATGTGTCACAGATTGGCCATTTGCTTGGTCAATAAGTACCAATTTTTGACAATTTTTCAGATGTCAAAAAGTTCAAACATTTTTTGACCCCCCAAATTTCGGAATTTAAAGCCATAAATTGGCATAGATGTGTAATAATATGTGAATTAGAGTAGCAATTTTTTTGGGGGGGGTCCAGTCTCTGAACTATGGCCATTCAAGTAACTGGCTGTTTTTCAGCCAGCAGACAAATCATCTGTTTACAGCATGAAGGGTCGATGATGGGGTGTAATGTCAATTAATGATTTGTAGAGGACTTTTTTACCTACCAAAAGGCTCCTTTTGAGAATTTTTATGGTTTATGGTTTTCTCATAAATCGAGAAAATGTGAAATTTTTTTGATGGACCACTGCATGTCTCATACATGTCTTGGGAGGTCAAAAATGATGTGAGTGGTCAATCTAATGATTCTCTGAGGTTATGTAATGTCAAAATCAGAAAATCTGTACTGGGGCAGAAACAGGGCATATTTCTGAGAATTTATGGGTTACAGCCTGTAGCATCAAGGGATTTGAATTAATTTTTTTAAATGGTGAAAATAGAATCCCTAGACCCCAAATTGAGTGATTTTTAGTGATTTGGTGAAGTTTGCAAAATTATCATGTTTACATGTTTCTGTAGTTCTATCACTCTTTGCTCATTTCTGGAGGCAATTCTTGTTTCGCATAGATAACTCTAATACATTCAATTAGGTATCCATACAGTGGTAGTTTATTGTAGTACTTCTTGTGGTAGTTACAGGTTCATCATAAGATCATAAAAACATGCCTGGTCAGGCTGGTGAGTACCTTAAGTATCGGGTGTGCCTACAGGTGGCATGCCCTGGCAGAGGGTGCTTAGTGGGTAGGTCACTCAACCGTGACTATGGTCCACTTCAGTCACTTGTTATGATCGGGACTTATGGATACTCGTTAATTAATTATTGGTTGTGCGGTTCATTTAGTATGTTTGTATTCTGGCTATGACAATCACAGTTTATTTTTTTCATAATTAATTCCTGAATGTGGTCAGTTATTCCACTTAAATACTACCAGTGATATTGTGCTACAATGATAAATGTAGTGCTTCATGACTGTCAAATAAATTGGTGAAAAGGTGTAAAGAAACCTGGGATAGACATTTTTTGTTTTTGCAAATTCTGACCATTGTCCAAATGATAGTTGTTGTGGTCATTTTTGGGGTTTGGTAAATAAGTGCCCATTTGTGACAGAAAGGGTAATAGAAAGGGCATCAATGTTATTGGTAATTTGTAGGGGACACATTTGAGTAGCTAAGATCACAATTTTGTTTTTGAAGATTTTGAATGAAGTCTGAGTTATGGCTGTTTCAATAATTTTTGACATTTTAGGGTCGGCTAATAAATTGTCTGCTTGTGGCAGGAATGACAATTATTTGGATGTAATGTAAATGGTGTTTTGTAGAGGATATATTAGAGTACCTAAGGGTACATTTTGTTTTTGAAAATTTTGAATGTTGTCTGAGTTATGGCCATTCGAGCAATTTTAAACATTGAGGGGTTGGAGGAAAAACATCTGTTTGCAGCATGAAGGGTAAATGATAGAGGTTCAATTACAATTGGAAATTTGTTGAGAACACATTAGACTACCTAAGGACACATTTTAAGAATATTTGTTATTGATGGTAAATTGACATCAAGCCCCTTTTGTCATCATTTCGGGCCCAATTTGAAAATGTTGCAAATGGGTTGGGAGATCAAGCTAAACATGGTCTACAGGGATATAATAGGAAAATAAGAAAATAATTACCTTTGAGTTGCTGGCATAGATTATTTGTTTACTTTTTGTTGGGCAGTAGTAGAGTGAAGGTTGAACCATTTTAAATTAAGTTTTGGAAAAATGATAAAATTTGATGAAAAATAATCCTTAGGCCTCAAAATGAGTGATTTTGAGTGATTTGGTGAAGTTGTCAAAATTTGCATGATTAATATGTTTGTGTGGTTCCATCACTCTGTAGTCATTTCTGAAGTCAATTAAAACTAATTTTGATGTAACACCCATCAAATGAAACCTTAGGACTTCCTCTGCAAGATTATGAGGTGTCATTGTTGCTAGAATACCTATTAGGAACCTAAAACAGCCAAGGCATTGCTGAAAAATGACAATATATGGCATGTGTTTGCCATTCTATGCCTTTTATAGCTATTCTACTGTTATGGTCACATCATATTTTTTGTAGAGCAGGTTCTAAGCTTCAAAATGATGTGTATTACATTAAAATCAGTCAAGAATCAGCCTCAAATATGAGGAAAATATGGGGCAACCTCAAATTTGAACATGATCATGATAAATTTGACAACTTCATGAAATCACTTGAAATCACTTATTTTGGGGTCTAGGGATTATATTGCACCATTTTTTACCATTTGTTAAAAATAATTCATTTGGATTGATACCACTTAGCATTACCACTTTTAGGCAAAAAAGCACAAGAAATTCACCCCAGTGGCCCCTATGTAAATATCTTTACATGTTCACCACATACATGTTCACTAACTCCACTGAATACATTCACTTTCAGGTGAAAGATATTTGATGCTGGTCATTTTACCATTAATATGTCCTGTATCAAAATGTCAAACAGCTTGACTCTGGATGAGGTTCATAAAATAATTTGAAATAATGAAGTTAAGAGGTAATGAGGTCAATTTTGATTTCACATATGATGCTCATCAAAAACCCTTAAAATTTTTATGAAATGTGCTTTTTGACCAATTTGATCTCAATGGTTTTTTCACATTTGACTTATTGACACATTTTTGACATATTGGCACATTTCTGACACATGACTCCTTACTTAAACCACCTCAGACTGTCACAGGAGTATTTTCGCAGAGCAACCTTACGATCCTTTGAAATATTATGATGAATCTTTTAAACAAGTGAAACATGTGCCTGTGGCAGAGCTGTTTGTGAGATTTTAAATGGTTTGCTATATTGCCATTTGAAATTCATAATGATCAGAATGATAAATAATAAAGCCATTTGTTCGATTTGAAACAGCTTTTCAGCCTCTTCTGCTTGAGATCTCAAATGGATTTACCATTAAGAAGACGCTAAAAAGGCATTTGAATTGAAATGGATAACTTTACTGTTACAAATTTAATGAAATCATTCCGATCATGACAAATTTGGAATAGCCTGGTCTGGGCCACCATGTCGGAGTTCAGGTGGTAATACCATTCAAAATTCACGCGATTAACCTTCCGGACACCAAAACTGATCATTCCATGTAGGATAGCTTCTTGGCCTGTTTTTGAATGTAAAATCGTTCAAAATCTCATGCTCTCTGGATTTTGAAATTTTCAAAGAGTAAATACATAGCAAATACATTGGAGGCCTTTCAAAATCTCATTTTTGGGTCTTTCGACAACAATATCAGAGCTGCCGTCAGGTCAGTTCTGCTGCGTAGACGGTAAAATAAGAGTACAAGAAGTTCATCTCATAATTTAAGAACGTAGTTTTATGACTTTTAGTTTTCTTTCAAAAAATTTGGAGGGTATTAGTCCCTAAGTTTGTGAAACCACTGATACTCATGTTGTTTTGGACGTCTGATGACGTTTGACCTGGACTTCAAAGCTGGGCACCTAACTTGCATATGAGTGTCTGCATAAGGTAAATTGCTCAGGTTCACCTCAGTGTGACACCTGTCGCCCTGTTTTCCCCAAGTCCTTGTGCCCTTACTGACTGAGATATCTGGGCCGTCCCGATTTATTACCGCCCGTATACGAAGTACGACTGGAGGTTATGTTTTCACAGGTATCTGTCTGTCAACACGGGGGAAAGTACCCCGCCGTCCGGTCCCAGGTCCCTTCCCAACCTCTCGTCCCATGTGCTTCCCAGGGGGTACCCCAGTCCAGTCACAGATCCTACCCAAGGGTACCCCAGGACAGGGTACCCCCTGGCTGGGACTGAGGTACCCCCCTCGCTGGGACTGGGGTACCCCCCAGCTGGGACTGAGAATGGTTAGGCCACGGATGGTCGGTTTACCGCAGGACTTTCTTGTTACATCGAAATTTTTTTTTCTAATTTATGGATGCCATAAAATTGACTTTTGTATGTCTGGTCTTAAATGATACCAAAACAGCTAAAACACAGATTCAAATCACAAATAATCTGTAAATGTTACATAAAGATTGTGTGATGCATTGAAACACTATCTAATTTATGAGTAGGATTTATTACAGACCTTTGTATGCCTGATCTTAAAATGATGTCAAAAGAACAACTAGACGCGTGGCTGTGTATATATACACAGACACAGATATTAGTCTCCACAGGGAGCAGCCCCTCACCAGATGT
>JBCAUG010252122.1:0-18391 GCA_038406175.1 Haplosyllis leylae
GAAATGGTTGGGTACAATTTTGTGACTGTTGGCAGGGTATGGATAGAGGTATGAAAAAGCACTTTAGTGATATTTGGCGGCAGGCGGAGAGGTGGAAAATCGGGGTCAGCAGGATAAGGGTTAATATGACTTAACATATCTGTTTTACGTTGGTCTGTGGGCAGCATTCTGGTTCCGGAATCTTCATGTACATGTTTTGTTCCAACTGAGAAATACCCTTGTTTCTTTTCTTTGTCCTTGTTTTCAATACGTCTTTTAAAGTACTGTTTCATTCTGTTCTATCAACTAAACCTGCAGGCCAAATGTTGTGTTTTACTTGATATGGCAATGTATCATAGGCCTTTTGCATGTGAAAAAACTTGGAAAGATCCCGAATGTAATACAAACGTAGCATTGATTTGAAAAGAATCCGTCACATATCTCCCGGCAGCTGATTAGATATTCCTTGTTCTCTATCTTTGTAACTTTGACTACTTTTACCTTAAAACTAGACCAGTAATCTCATGTACTTACGTTTTGTGTTATTTAGTTGGTGAAGCGAACGGTGGGTATACACAGATAGTTAAAGATGGTTCATTTGGTTTTTGGAAAGAAATGTGGTACTGCAATTGCTTAACGCGAGGAAAAAAAAACATGATTTGTACAGTGGAATTTTCAATAGACCTTAGGCTCCTTAACCATACACCAAAGTGCGGTTAAAATTAAAGAAATTAGTTTCTTGTCCTTGGGACAAGGGTTTTTCTTTGTTTTTGTTTTTGTTTTAGAGAGAGGGTTGATATTGGATTAGTGTTTTGTAATGCCACTGATATCCCCATGTTGGATTCGTGTGAGCCAATACAATTTGCCAGACCAACATGAAGGCCGAACAAATGTGACACCGAACAGTGATTTACAAAAGAACCGACTTTGAAGAAGTTACAATTATATAGAACCCTTCAGTTCCAAAAATGTATTAATTTTGCAATTAATTGTCGTAAGATCTAACGCAATGAAAATTCCATTGTGACATCACTACTTTGCGGTTGCAGTACCAACACGTTCCTTGGTTACAATGGTCGTAAACTAATAAGAGGCTCATTTCCAGTTAACCACTTGTTAAAATTTGGTTTATTTTTTACACACCATTGATATGAATTACATGCTTTGGGTACAAGAACAGTTTATCCAGGAAATTCATAAATTATGAATAAATGCACGAAGTGAAAATCATTGATGTGACACGGTTCCTGGTCCCTTGGAATAACATTACCAAATTTTTTCCCTTGCAACAAATAATTAAGGACATAGAACATTAAATGAATGGTTGTCATACTTTCTTTGAATTGTTAAATATTTGAATTGTTTGGCTTCTTTTGTAAAATTTGAAGCTATCTCATTTTTTGGCATGAACTTTAGCACATGTATTTTAAAACGTGTAGCATGTAGTTGAAACAGATCTATTTAAAAAATAGTTTCAGGTTTCAGTGTCTTACGAGTTTGCGTTAAAATAAATGATTGAATATACATGAATAAGGTATGGGTAGAAATACATATGAAAAATAAGGAAATTTTTCATACAAATCAAAACTTCAACTTACTGGTCGAATACATCAACATCATGATATCGCTTATTTTATATGGTTTATAGGTTTACTTCACGAAAATTCAAAGTTAATGGAAGAAAAAAGAGAGCTGGAAAAACTTTATTCCAAGGATAAGGAAGCTCTGGAAAGTAAAGTCAGAAATTTAGAGATGCAACTTGAAGAACTGCGAGAAACCTACGAGAAACAGCTTGAAGAAAAGAAGGTAAACTAAATAATTTATATGGAAATGCAGTTGCTTTTTGACCTTTTGGGAGAACTGTCGAATTTAAGAAAATTCTTTTTTGACTTTAGGACGAGACAGATGATCTTCGAAATCAAGTTGAAGCACTGGATAAGAAAGTTAAAGCTAACATACAGTTCATGGAGGTATGTTGTTCATTATCTCTACAAAAGCTAATATGCGAAAACGTGATGAAGTAATTTAACACATGTATGGTAAATGAAAATATACGTAGTATCAACTTACTTGACTTTTTCATGGAGTTTAAACATTCATTTGTGCAGGAACAGGCTTTAGAACGGGAACAAGAACGCGAAGAATTCCAACACGAGCTCGGCCAGTTACAAACCATTGTTAAAGAAAAAGAAAAGAAGGGAAGTCAAGAACATAGACTTCAGCGAGAGGTAAGAGCCTGTAGCGTCTATTGCTTTAGCTGTTGTGTAAATCAACATATCTACTCATGTTGTGATTTTTCATTTTGCGTATATATTTTAATTTACACGTGTTTATTCTGATGACACCTAGATGATTTTCTTATTTTTCGTTAAAATTCTTAGCATATAATTTTTGATTTCCATAATTTGGCAATGTATTTGTTTACTACTTTTTTGATTTTATATGTTTCTTCGCAATGTATCAACCTGAAATCTTCCTTAATTTTGACTGACAGTAAATTTGATCTTCACTCTGAGATTTAGAGGTTGATTACCTTTTATTTGTTTAATTAGGAAACAACCGTCAATTTATATTTACGTGAATTTCTTGCACCCCAACACAAATTGCTTCGAAGTGTGTGTATTCTACAGTTGACTTTCAAATGAACAAATTAGTAAAGGAAATGTTTTCCCACGCCTTGAATGACGCTTTGTAAAATTTTTGAAAGAAATGCACATTCTTAATAGAAGCATATTTTCATCCCTTTTTTCTGTTTTTGTTGTTGTTGCACATGTAAAAGTTGTTATGTTTTGCATGTTACGTGCATGCTGTGTATGTTGATGTAGGAATTGGAACGTGATCGTGTTGAACAGGCCGTTGCATTGGAGCAGGTACGACAAGAATACCGTTCTCAGTGCCAAGTACTGGCACAGCTCAATTCTGAGGTGCGTTTCTATCTCTGTACGCCCTAACCCTAGCTTTGCCTTTTACCTCATATTGCCAGTATGTAGCTCCGGGAAAGGAACTTTTCGCAGACAAACTCGCAAGGTACAAACCATTTCAGACCTGATGCTTTTAAATATTGTTTCGAATGACAAATCCTGCTTAGCATGCATTTAACAATTTATCGAACATCTTATCCAGTTAACAATATGTTTTGCTCAGATTTCACAATCTTTCTTATTACCCAACCGTTGCAGTAGCAAACTGAAGCTCAGCTTGTGTCGAGCAAGTGAAAAATATTTAGTGACATGTACATTAATTACCAGTAAAATTTTCCAAAGGTCGGTCGGAATAAAATTTTTATTCCCAACCCATTCATCACCGAGACTGAGACCGTTGAAACCACCCATCGGTTCCAGTAATGGTGTATTCACACTGAGCAGAACCGCGACCGAGACAGGGACCGGGGACTAGCCCCTCTCCTGGTTCAGATGTGTTGTGAAATCTTCCACACAGTTTCATACAACCCATTTGTTCCCAGTCCCTGTCCCGGTCTCGGTTACAGCCAATGTGAATATGCCATTAATAAGAATAAACCATGAAAAGCCTCATCGGAAATACATTTTTTCGGTATGAATGTAAAGATAAAATGATAACGAAGACAGTGTACACACGAGGGAACATTTCTAGGCAATTTATTCAATTGTTCATGATAACAAATTAGGTATGGGTATGGTTAATGTTAGTATGTGTGACATTTAAACTAAAAAATGTAAATATGACTGCGTGTTGTATCTTCATTTGGTCTACAAATCACTAATGTTTATTTATTCCAATTAATGTACATTATGTTTACAATTATTTTGACGTCACCTCCTTTTTGCGGTATAATCTAGTTAGGGTCACGCTGAAAAGGTCCTAGTGTGTGTTATTAACAATATGTAGCAGTTACTGATTTGTAATATTTAAATGAAACTCAAGATTATGTAATGTCCGCCATAATTTAAAAGTCAAGAGCCATTTTTTCTTTTTGAACAAAGTTTTTTTCACCAATTCGAAAATTTATTTCATGTATTTCTTTTAGGTTCAGGACTTGGAGGAACAACTTCGTGATAGAATTGACCTTCACAACCAGACTCTGCTGAAGAAGGATTCATTGGAACATGACCTGCAGAATGAAAAGGCGTCGATAACTGAGCTGTCTGAAGTTGTTAAGCAACTGGAGTTACAACTCGACAGTAAGACCACTTCAGAAAAGACATTGCAGGAGGTAAACAGGATTCGTTTGATGCGTGTACATAAAATATTAATAATGTAATTCAGTTAAACTTTTCGTGTGCTAATTTCTTGTTCTTCCTATCATGTTTCTAATTACGTGTATTTTATTTTACCACTACAGAAACTTGATGCTCTGGAAACACAACTGGCAAGCCAGGATTCTAGATCAGTAACTCCATCTGACTCAAAGAGTTTTGACGCAGATGATGGTCTAACTAAAGTTATACATGATTTGGAGAATCAGTTGGAAACTGCCAAAAACTCGCATAGGCTAGCCGACGAAAAGATACATGAGTTGGAACAAGAATTGAAAAATTTGAAAAATCTTGAAGAAGTACGTTAAAAACAGAAGAAAGATTTGGTTTCCAATCTTTAAAAATAGAAACACAAATTAACACAGTTACTTTAAAATACTTACTTTTTTAGGAGCTGACACATGACAAGATCGCACTGCAGAAGAAAGTGCACGATCAGATGAACCACATCTCACAACTCAAGTCTCAGGTAGAAGATCTCAAGCTTGGTGGTGAACATAGGTATGAAACGGAACAGGTTCAGGAACTTCAGAAATTGTTGGAACAGGAGCGAGAAGCAGTGGAGATGAGAGAGAAAGAGGTACGTAGTAGTGTACTTACACAGTCTTTCTTATGTAGCACGCCTCGTTGTTGTATTTTTGTTTTAGTGCGTGTAGCTTCAATACCAAAACAGCACTGGGGTTTGCGACACATTTTGTTCTATTTACGTTGTAAAATGTAAAGCACAAAATACACACGGTAAAGTGTTGTGAGTTGTGTTGTAGAAAAATAACTTGGTGGAACAGTTAGAGCAATTTAAAGAGAAGATCGATGATAAAGAAGATGAATTGCAGCAAGTTTCAGCGCAGCTGGAAATCTCCAAGAGAGAAAAATTAAACATTGAAATGCAAATGGGAAGTATGGTGAAGAAGCTCGAAGAAGAGCGCGAAGAGCTGCAGGTGAGTAATATGTGTTGTATTTTTGTGGTGATGAATTAACGGCACAGGTTTTTGGCAGTCGGGTTTAATTACAGGCAAACGGTACAGCGTAAATTCTTGATGCACTTAGTTTGTGAAAAAAAAAAGGTACATGGTGAAATCTTGTTCAGCTTCTTCATATTTTCGCATGACCGCTTGAAACTAAGCTTGACTATTAATTAGTTGCATGTTTATGACCGCATTCCCAATTTCGAAATGGGATTGCATTTCGAAAACAATGGTTGTCTCCTAGTAAAATACTCCGGTTGCGTGGAGGTTGAATCATAAGTCATGAAACTGCTATGACTTTTACTTCAAATAATCTAATTCCGTCGGAGATTTCGATTATCACTTGTATTTGTTAAGATGTTGGTGAATAGTTAGTATTTTGATCATGACAGGTACTTATTTTGACTCTGTATTGGGTCACTTTATTATTTATTTTCCTGACAAAATTAGCCTCTACAGATTATTTACTTGCAAACATATATCAATGTAAAACAAGACGAGACTTAACCTCAGGTTGTCAGATCGGCATTTCAGTGCCCACTAATTAGCCTCTTTGATAATACTGTTTGTACCAAAGAAAGTTGAATTCAGTTCTTCAAAATAACCATGCTCAGTATTGCACATGATGGCCCCGGGACAGGGAACTTCAGCTATGAATGTATTCGATGAACTTGAAGGGAGACATGACAAGGATTACTATAGTTTTGCGGCTGAAATTCTGTCTCAGTCCATGCAGGTTCAGGTGGGAATTTCGAAAACTTCTAATGTAGTTTCAGAAACACTAATTTAAAGACATCGTATATTTGGCCCAAATCAATTTGAAATTATTAAAGAAACTGGAATTTCGGTGACATTTTTTAAGTGCATCCCAAATAAAGCTGGTAAGAGGAACGGTTTTATAAGGCACAGTGTCTTGAGCAGTAGGAAATTTAATTTATCCGTCAATTTACTACAAAGTAAAATAAGATTCTCTGTTGTCTGCCATGACGCATTGATGTATTCACAATTATGACGTCAAAAATATTCACTGTCGTAAAGATGTTTGAAAATTTTCATTTGTTTCCATCCAAAGTTGAATAGGCAATGTTGAAACAATTAAATTAAACCAAATTAGATATTATGCATTTGGAGGATGACCCGTAATAATTGTAGTGTAAATTGCGAATATTTCGGGGAAGAGCTGGTTCAAGTACCGACAGATTAAAATAATTAAATTATTATAAATAATTAAGCAGTTATGAACTCATTATTAAACAAAGCAGTTACGCGACACACGAGCACGCATCTTACAGCCAGCTTGTGATTGATTTAATGCGTTTGAAGAGAAATATTCATAACTCCGATCCTGTCGATAGATTCATTTTATTCTATGAATAGAGATAAGTCTTTTGGAGAACTCATTCATTGATTTATATCACACCTGACATGTGTAATACACGTGACTTACAGGAACAAGTGTACTTCCCGCAAGTGCCTCTGATTGCGGTAGCTGGCAGTGTTCCAAAATATGTTGGGAGAATTCCCTCTCATCATTGCTTTCGTGGTTGCTTCTATCAATATATTATTGTGGCTTCCCCAGCTTCGGTTGTGCGAAGTTTAAAACTGACCTGGCGGGAAGCTGTCTTGTATGTGTATGCAGTTTACGTAGTTGTGACTTGTGAGGCATATTGGAACGAGTAAACATGAGTACTCAAACTAAGTTATGCTGCTGACGATAAGGTCAGAGAGCCGCTTCGAAATGTAAACACTTCTCATCTGAATGGACAAAGTTCTGAAACATGGATAGTATTTAGTCTGCCAACTTTGAAAATTATTTGCAAAATGAACATTTGTTGCGGACTGTTCGAAGTTTTCGGATTTGCAAATGGTTTAAGCAGATATGTGATGGAAGATTTAGAAAGTAGTTTCAGTGGTTCAGAATGAAAGCAAAAATGCACAGTAGGATACCAAAGTTGGTTAAAATACCATCGCAGAAACCACAGAAGGTAAGAAAAATCGTGGACACAGACTATTTTTAATGATTTTTTTTTTACTACACAACAATATCAAAGATCTTAAGCAACTTAATTTTTGAGCTTTTGAATTACTGATATCTTATCTGAGGAGATAAATGGAACACAAGGAGAACTTATGTTGTAGTAACTTGAATTTAAAGAAAAAAGACAACAGCGATACGTTCACTAATTTTATGGGTTTTTTTTGTGTGGAAAATGTGCTACACTGGTTCTTTTTTGTTTTCCCTCGTTACAACAGATGCTTTGTAATTAACCAAATTAGTCTGTGTCGCATCTTGATTTATGTCTGGTACCTAATATTACAGGCTGTGACAAGTATGAAACACTGCCACCAAATATTTATTGCTCTCAACAACCTATCCAGGTTGACAAGCTTAGAAACTGCACTCACACTGAGCAAAACATGTTTGAGCAAATTGAATCACTGTTTCATATTATTTCCAATCAATTGGCGGGATGTAAGTGAACAAAATCTATGGCTACTAACATGGTCTTTATAATCTACCGTTAATCCACCACCAGTTGTATTTTTCATTGTTTGGAAACTTACTATTGATTTATTGTCAAATAGCAAGGTGTCTGAAATTCACTGACACTGACACTGTAAAGGCGTCTTGTTTAATGTTTCAGTTATTAATAATTCCGATGTAAACATTTCTCACAGAAAGATTAAAGCCACACTGATTACGCTTCGCACATTATTTGACAAGGTCCTTGTTTGTGCCTTTAGTGAATTTATTTTGTGGAAGAATTTGATTGGAACGAAAACTATCCCAATTTCGTACTCACGTTAGAAATAAATTAACCACGAAATAGACCAACATCATTGCAATTGGCTTTCTTACAGTTTGAGAAGAACGCTGAGCCGTTTCCAGTGTATAATTTAAGAATTACTAAACACTCGCCACCTTGGACGAGTAACACAAAAAATCAACTCGCCCACAGCAAAATCTACTTGCCCAGATTGTCAAACAATTCTGGGAAAAATCACTTATAAAATACAGTAATAATTACAATGGACGGTCAAAATTTAAGCTGGCCAGACCGGGCGAGTACTGATAAATTCAACTTGCCGAATATGCGAACAAGCCATGAAAACCATATGACACGTACCAATACGCTATAGTGGGGTCTTAAATTGTTCGATCGGTTTAATAATTTCGTAAATCCGAACAAAGAAGACACACCTTAATTTTAAGAGAAGGCCTATTGTGATGAGGTTTTCATATTCTGTAAGACTTTTTCAAATTTAATTCGCTTTTTCTTCAATGGTTATGGTTCTGTGTTGCAGGCTCAGGTCAGAGTGCTGCGAGAACAGGTGGATTCCACACCAATGCCGGTTGTCGCTCAGAAGTTGATTGACGAGAAAAATGCTGAGATCGACGAACTGTCATTGCAAGTGCAACAACTTCAGGAGGATCTGGCAGAAAACAGTCTTGTGCAGGAAGCTAATAATCGAGTTCAGCAGCTTGTAAGCTCCAGTGTTTTGTTTTGTGATTGTATCTACAAATTATGTTGTTTATTTCTTTTTGCGCAACCCCCTTCCCCTATAAAATGAATGAGGAAGGGGAAAAGGAAAAGGAAAGAAAAAGGAAAACACAATGGTTGATAAAGAGTATGTTGTTTTGTTTTGTTTTTGTTTTTTTGCTTAAAAGACTCAAGATTTAGCGAAGAGGACTTCGGAACTTGCCGAGAAAGCCACGGAAGTAGGAGAGCTGCAGAGTATGATAGATACACTGAGAACGAGTGAGGATCAGGTAATAAAGCAGTCGAATGCAGTGCTTGTAATAAAATGTTTGAAAGGAAGTACAAAGAAAATTTTGATTAAATTGTGGAAATAGGGTTCTTACTGATGCCTTGTGCTTTGCTTCAAGCAGAAATCGATAAATTGAATAATTTTGAGGTGTGTTAGACTCAAATAATTCATTTAAGTACTGCCATGTTAAACTAATTCCTTAACAAAATTGTTTAAAATTCCAGGCGGAAATGCTTGAAGAATTAAGTCAAAAGTTGAAAGAAAAGTCAGAAGAATTAGAATCCGTTAAAGCTGAAAACCAGGATCAGTTGGAAGCAATTAACAAGCTGTTGCAGGAACATGAGGAAAACATTAACAAGGTAAGGTTCACTACATTATCGGTACGTTGTTTCAACGACGAAAACTGTTTTATTTGTTTCATAAAGAACTCGTTCCTTTTTGTCCAGTTGGAAGAGGAATATGAATCGAAACGTCGGAATGAAATTGAAACATTACAGGAAGCAGTGGAAGAGAAGGAAAGTCAAATAGCACAGCTTCATGAACAGGTACATTTTATCCTTGTAGTTTTGCTGCATGTGCAAATCATGTTAATTGCCATGTTGGTGTAATTCTAGGAATACAAATTGTGTTTATTTTATTACTGTCTTGCTTGTATAATTCAGAATGAGAACCTGCAGCAGGAAATAGTAAATCTAACCGACCTACAGGCTCAACTGCAATCGGATTTTGATACGGCACAGGCAATGGTAGATACAAAGCAGAAACATTTAGAACATTTAACGCGAGAGTTGGAAGAGATGAGACCTCAAGCTGAAGGAATATCTGCAGATATTCAGGTAAAATGTTAAGAATTTCTTCCAAATTATTGAAAAAATGGTTACGTCAGAACAAATCTTGAGGCTCAAGAAATAACACAGAATCTGTGTTACCTGGCGTGATAATACTATTTGCAGAAGCAATATGAAGACCAACTGAAAGATTTACAAAAACAGTTACTAGAAAAGAAGAACATCATCGACGAAAAAGAGGAAGAAATTTACGCAGTGAACGAGCAACTGATAAACAAACAGGTAAAGAAGTTATTACAAAGAAAACTTGTTCAACTTCTTCCAACAGTTCTCACAAAAGATTCATAACTGTTTTACTTGAGAGACTTAAGCTTGAAATTTTATTTAATGCGCAGGAACAGTTGATACAAGAAGTGAAAAGAATCAAGGAGACTGTAGAGAGCAAAGATGAAGAGATCAAACAATTGAGAGCACAATTACAAATATATCAAAGTCAAGACAATCAACAGAATACAGCGCTTGTGCAACAACTCAGGGTTAGTACTGTATGGATATTCTCTTATGTTTTTAATTCGAAGGCGTGCATTTTGGTTATGTAAGTTGGGTCGTGGTTAAGTTTTGTGACAAGTGTATCAATGGCTCATAATAAACATATCTTTCAGGAAAAAGAAGAGATTATAGATCAGCTGCAGGAACAACTGAGTTTGTCGCAAACCACCCTAAAATCTCGCACAACTGAGTTTAACCGAGCAATCAGCGAATTAGAGAAACAGAAGCGTGAGCCAATAGTCGGCGAAGTAATGACCCTGGAGACCGTTGGTCTGACTGGTGCTGCTGCCCCAACACGAACTGTAGAGGAGCTTGCACAAATAAAACAATTGAAAGAAGACCTGAGCGAAAAAGAACGACTTATTAGAAAGGTAAGTGGTTCACTTAGCACATTCTTCGCCATTAATACACGTTTCGTTTGTAAGCAGTGAAAATTTTATTCAATGAATATTTGTTGAATTTTCTCATCAGCTGAAAGATGAATATGCAGAAGAGTTTAGCAAGATGTACAACGATCACCAGGCTGAGCTTGACGCTCTACGAAATACTCTGGATCCTGTAAATGAAGATGATTCCATCATAGATCTCACAACCCGTGTCAGAGCAAGACATGATGCCAATGATGAAATAGATCGTCGTATTTTGGAACGATTAGCTCATACTCAGCACGCTGCTCAAGCTACGTCTATACAAACCAATGACTCCAACTTACAGGTTCCTAGTTTTTTGTCAAGACAGAATATTAATCCAAATTAAAATATTTCATTGCGAGTAAACGTTCAGTGTAACTTGCTGTTGTTTCATAGTGACTCGTGGAACACTTTTTCGAAGAATACAATAACACTAAAACTAAAATTAAAACTTACATTTTTATCTTTACACACAGACATTAGTCGATAAAGTCCATAATGAAGGTGTAAGAGTTCTCACTCTATCTGAACATGTTTCACGACCCAATTCCCGGTCAGCGGCCAGTGATGCCGACTACGAAGTTCTGTACAAGGCATGGCAGGACGAGAGGAGAGGTTATCTTGCTGCTATACAATCCCTTAAGGATCTACTGGCGGAAACACAAAGAGCTAGTGATATGAATAAGGTAAATTTCTGTCTTTAGAAATATTAATAATTTGGTGTTTTGTCTGTGGCAAATTGATTTCAATAAACATTGATTGTTGCGTAAAAGGAAAGTCAAAGCTAGCAATGAAAACTACGTTAGGTTTTACACGTTCTTGTAGCGTATTTATTTCAATGCGTTTTAAGGCATGTCTGTCACCACTTATTTGACATTGTGTTATATCTTTCTGGACATGTTATGGTGTGCTCAGCTTGTGGATATATATTCGGATTTTATGACCAATCCACACATTTGGGCTGCGGGCGCCAGCCCACTGGTAAGAGCTGTGTATCATATGTCAGTCTATTGTGACACGAGGTTATAATCCTTACATTGTGTAAGGATTGTGTGTAAGGATTACATTGTGCTTACAGGTTGTGTACACTTTCATAAGGATTTTCAGAATCTTTGGTGTCTATTTGCAGCCTTGTAATAATACAATGAATGGCTTAGCTTGATTTATTTTGTGCTTGATATCGATAAGTTTTCTTGTCTAGGAACACAAATTAATGATAATTATGTGCAGTGTATTTTTCAGATGTAACTGCACATCACAGTGCTGTTTTGCACAACATTCTATAGTGTTAGTCGTCAAGATAGCGGTATTTTGAATATGACACAGAATAACGGAATTGTGTTTCAATCAAATATTTGTCAGTAGTAAAGTAACAGGTGTTGTATTATCCAAATATATGAACTATGAATACTTTTTATGGTTTCGTCTCCGCCTATCTGTATCTTCATTCTTCTAGAGCACCTACATGTTAAGTTTCCCGTGGAACGTTTTATCATTCAACATGTTGTGCACACATTTTCAAATGCTAAGTGTTTCATTTCAAGCGGGATTTTTTTATTGTTTTGTTTACTTTCTTGCTTTACAGATTGATCACATTAAAATAAATTTGAAACGTTTTTGGTGAAAGTTATAACAGTGGTTATGCTATATATTTTAGTCGGTGGATGAAAGTTCTGCCAAGGATTGGCGCGCGGATCTGCTACAAGCAGTCAGCTACGTGTTCACCAAGGAACGGGAGAGTCTGTTGTCAGAACTCAAATCCCATGCCATGGCTCAGGGACAGAGCAGCAGTAACGCCGATATTGTCGAAGCAATAGAAGATAAAATTAGGCAATTGGTAAGTCATTGCGAAATCTCAGGAATCTCAGTTTTGAATTGGAAGCCGACTACTCTCTTTTCTTCAAGAAAGCTCACCAAAGCTTATTTGTGATGGACCTTGCATCAAAATTACAGGAAGAACAGCAAAGAAACGCACTGGAACAAATGAAAAGCGCCGACAGACTCTCCTTACTGGGAGAGATTCGAGATTTGAGATCAACGCTGAGTCTGTCGCGACTGGAGAAACAGGATGATCACTCCAAACTAGCCGATCAACTCAATATTCTACAAGAAGAGTTCAGCAAGCGGGAAAGAGAACTCAAAAGAAAAGGTTAGTGGATACAACATTAACACAAAGACAAACTAAGCGGTGTTGTTGTCGATTGCACTTTTATATCAGGTATATTTTGTGAAAACATAATAAAAACTAAAAGAAATATTACATACTTATTGATTGTAGTTGAATTGAGCGAATACAAGATCCAACAGGAGCGAGTGGTGGCTGAAGATTTAAGGTCAAGTCTGGAAGTTGAGAAAGCGCGATCCATTGAGCTGGCGTCACAGCTGAGTCGGGAACACGCGTCGAGCTCCGACCTACATGTGGAGATAACCGATTCACAAAATCAAATATCAAAACTCAGGGATGCGCTGGAGAGAGAACAGAACAGACTCGTCTCTGCGTCGTAAGTAAACTTGACATTTTTGTCTAAAATTGTATGTGTCGTAAATTGTACATAATATTCCGTATTGAAGTAGTCCATTGTAGTTATAAGTGTGATTCATGGTTGCCGCCCCAACCTTCACATGCAGAATAGAAGCTAGTTTGAATAGGAGATTCCCACACAGGAAAATATAGACTGAAATATGTAGTTAAGTAAATGCAATTACACAGGAGGGATACCTCCTTTCTTAGTATTTTATCAGATAATTAATTTATCCTTATTTGATTTTTGCAAACAAGGTTAATCATTCAAGATCTGCTGTAAGTTAGAAGTATTTTATTTGATATGGGTTAAGCTTGTAAATTGTACATTGTAAACCCCACCATTTCTTGTCAACTTCGAATTTAAAATTTAAAATACCTTAAATTTACAACAATGTTACATGGCATGTTTTGGAACATGACGGTCAGATATAGAAAATGTAGCATTTAGCATAGCCATAGATCATTGTTAGCTTCTAGCATGGTACAAGCCAGTTTTCAGAACATCGGAAGACTATTTCCCTGCTTTTACCAGTAGCATGATTGAACAACATCTCCCCGATTGGGGGATACAGCGACTGGCATTATTAAGCATTGACGTTTGCTTTATTCAAAAGGAAACGAATGTGGAAAGTTTATTCAAACGCGCATGCACGTGATCTTTTTCGTTAAGCACTAACCAGCAGAATACTGGCAGCAAACCTCAAAATAAGTTATCTGGCATCTTACTAGGATCTGAGCATCTTGATCCCGAACAAACGACACAAATAACCGAATAGAGATCAGAATTCTTCAAGTACCTTCCTTAAGTGTTCTTTCTCGATTACAAGTAGAAGAAATACAAATGATAGAGACATCCGTTTATTTCAAGATCGACTTTTGAAATTACACGTACAAAATCTAAGGTTAAGAGCCCAACTTGGTGCTGTAGTTTAGTAAAAAACATAGTCACAAGTTTATGTTCTTTTTTCCACTACATTAAATATTATTATGTTGTGCAGTACTTTTACTTTTACCCCTTCTTCAATGTAAGTTTCTCACGATTGAACTGAATTTGACTTTGGAAGTTTGATGTTTTTTGGCACGTTTGAATGTGATCAAGAATCAGGACAGTCCTTGAAGAAAGTGTTGTTGAAATTCAATTGAAGTGTCAAATTACGTTATTTTGTAGATTTTATGTTATTTGCAAATTCTAGCCATGGTTTGTGATAACCTTTCAGAAACTCACTTGACGAAGAACGCAAGAAGTACGCGAGCCTGTTGGAGGCGCTAACAATGGAACAGGTCAATACTAGTCAATTACAGAGCGAATTGGATGCTGAGAGATCTAGAAACCACACACACAAACAGAGGAACCATCATATCATTGAGGTAAAAATAACAGCGTCACTAATCTGTAGTGTTGATATGTTGTTTCAAAGTGCTATCACTAAAGTTTTTGCCTGGTATTTTTGAATGACGCTTAAAAAGTTGATTTAGAAGGTGATGCCAGTCTACGAATTCGCAGAAAAATACAGTCAGGTGTTTGCGTTTGTAAAGCACGTTACGTGAGCTTGTACCACTCCGATCTTTTTTCTGCCACGTTTAAATAGATCCGTAAAGTATAGTAATAGTAAAGTATTTCGAATGCTTGTTTGTTTGTCCCCACTAATTTGTTGTTTCACATTTCGCGCTGGATTTTCTTCAGTTATATGTAGAAACCTTTTTCTCACTTAATTTATAACCAACATTACAGCTACTTGCCCAAGGAGAGCACCAAAATGCAATAAAGGTATTACTGATTGATGTGTGGAAAGTGTACACTGTGTGATTTCGTAGATTGCTCTTTCCCATTCAGTGATGTTTAGTATCGTCATACTATTTGTATGATTTTAAAGTTGATAGTATTTGCTTCGTCAATTGTGAATAGAGTTGAATTTAAAGAGAATTAACTTCGAAGAAGAAATTGTGAAAGAAATTATGCATGTAGTTTATAGCCTCTACAAAAGTATAATATATGTAGCTTCAAAGCGTTGCAATATTTCGTACTGTTTGTTTTGCTGTATTTTTTACTGTAGATAGATTTTTTAATTTCTGTATGTTGTGATATATATTTTATGCACAAAGTTTTCCTGAATTTTTACTCTCATCTAATAGACCAAATGTTGGTTGCGTGTATATTCAGTTTCTCGTATTTTTATTTTCAAGTCATCGTAATGACTTATTTCCATTCCTGAAGATTATGGTTTATTAGTGTACTCATTCCAGAAGATTCAGGGTTGTATGCTGTACTTGTAGTCTATGAGAAGTGAACTTGACATCGAGCGAGAGTATTGCACAGCAGCGCAGTCAACACTGGAACGTGAACGAGTCACGTCTTCTTCGCTCAGACGTGAACTGGAAGTGGAAAAAGAACAGCATCGGGCAACCAAAAACAAGTACAAGGCCAAAGTGATGGAACTTCGAACCACAATTGAAGTTGAAAAATCCAAGACTGAAGATGTGAACAGGTATAGATCTTAAATGCAGTTTTACTACTCATGTCCCATGATATTTCTTCAACACGGAGTACAATTTTTTTCTTCTCCGCTTTCAGTGCTTTACAACGAGAAAGGCAACTGAGTTCACAACTGAGAGAAACCCTGGACGAAGAACGTACCTCACAAAGTGAACTTTCAGCCAGAGAAAAGGCTGCTATTGCTGACATGCAGGTACTGCCTTGATGTAATAATGATCACACAATTATAAAATGGTTTTGGTACGGAAACATGTTTCGACGTTTTTGGTTTTTTTTTCTGATTTCTTGGTATGAAGAAGTCTGTTAATAATTTGTTAATTTGATTAGGCTATGTTGGAATTGGAAAGAAGTAAAATGGCAGAACTAAACAATAGTTTGAAAAGAGAACGTCAGAATCTGACGCAGATGATTATGCAGACGGAAGCCGAAAGAGACAGCATCACTGAACAGCTGGAGGACGAAAAAACCAAGGCTCGACAACTGAGAAACAACAATGAAATGTTACTGGTTAGTTTGTTGAGTACTCCCTTCTTGTAGCCAACCAGTATTCATTTTATTTTGTAAAATTCTGACAATAGACGAATCATGGCGTTGAGTTTTTATAATTTTCTGTACCTTTTACAAATGAATCATTCGCTGTTGTAGGTCCAGAAACAGGAATTGGAACGACAATTGCGCTTTGAATCTGAAAAATTAGCGACGGTAACGAATGATAGGGAGAGGTTACAGGCGAGTCTCTCCAATACCCAAGACAAGCTGATGCTAGCAGAAAGTCAACGAGATACGGAGAAACTGCTGTCCAGGCGTCATCAGCGACAAACCGAATCAGCTGCACAGGATGGTAAACACAAACACGTAAGTCTCAACCATACCCTACAAATATTTAAAAGAATATGTTCGATACTTCTGATTAGTGGTGGAATTCAGAGTATTGAAATGTGCATAACAATGTTTTGTAGGTGACCACAGAAGCAGAGATTCGTAGATTGCAGCAACACATAACAGACTTGGAGTTACAACTCGCAGAGACACGTCGTAGTGAAATTCAAGTTCGCGAAGAGAGAGATATCGAGCGTCTGAGAAGTGCGTTGTCACCATCATCACGATCTGGTTCACGATCCAATATTTATTCTGGAGATGGAGAAATAGGTGGTAGGTAAACATATTTCATGGTGCATCTTCTCTGGAAATATTCCATGGACACAGTGAAAAACTTTTAATATTGTGGTTATTGAAAAATTCTTAAACGATGCTGATACTGGAGTGTCGACTTTATACAAGTTCTGTACAAACCTTAGAAGTGACTGTTGTTGTAATTTGTTTTTACTAAATAGAATTATTCTTGTGCTAGGTGGCCCCATTGAGTCAGTACGACAAAGATTGCATCTACTATTGCTGAAACATCAGGATGCGATCAGAAGAAACACACAGGCAACACGAGATCATGCTGGAGAGGTAGAAAGCATTGCTGCTGCTCTTCTGGAACTAATTAAGGAAACCGAGGCTCTACAGAAACTTTTAAGTCAGGTACTTCAGTTGAAAATTCTACTTTATTACCAACTTTAGTTGTAGCTACCAAATGCCTTTCTCAATGAGCAGTCTCATATATCAGTTTATGCGAGAGAAATACTAGTTGGATTGAAAAGAAGACGCTGTGAATTTATTCTAGTGTTTGCACAAAAGCATGGGCTAAATAATTTTCAGTTGTGCTTGCTGTGTTATCTTAGCATCTCCTCTTAGTATTTTCATTTTAAGTTCACTAAGCACTTGTGCAGAGTTTTTATTGGATCATCTTTTAAACTACTTTATATATGGAGTTGTTTTCATATTTTTATACCCGTGACATTTCAAACCCACTACTAGCCTTTTTAAATGCACGTATTTGTAATACTTGTGTAGGAGAATTTTGCTTGTGCAATACCAGCCTTTAACGAGAAGATACTGAAACACAACTCAGAACTAACTAGTTTTATAAGCCGCCTAAGCGACGAAAAGAGAGAACTAAGAGCAGCCCTTGGTAAACTGGAAGAGCAGATCTGGCATTACAGACAACAAAGTCAACACTCCTCTTTGAACCAGGTTAAGCATCACTCTCTCTCTCTCTTCCGGTGATTTCACATCTGGCAATTGCGAAGGCTGCCGTATAATTTTTTTTGTTTTCAATTGTACTTTTTACACAAAACTGAAAACACTAGAGCTTAAGCGCGTTTTCCAGATGTGAGATGCCATTCCTGTTTCTCCTTTTGTGCTGTCCAGTTGTTCAAAGCTTTATTCACATAATTAGTTTTGCATTGGAATTGTTAAAAAAGTAGTTGAGTTGCAGGTGTTCTTGCTGTAAATTAATCGGATCACTTTGCAATAGAAATATTGCTAGTAAATTATTTAACAAGTACTAAACATAAAAAGTAATGCATTTAACATAGTTCTTTGGGACCATGACGTCAAAGCGATGTGCTCACTTACAAAATGCAAACACTCAAACCTCATTGAACATTTGCTGTATTGTCAGTCTGTTTTATCCAATTGAACTGTGATCAATAGCATGGGCAGTTGGCCAATTGCAAAGCATTCTCACACTTAAGGCAGTTCTTTGGGACCATGACGTCAAAGCCATGTGTTCCCTCACAAAATGTAAACAGTGAAACCTCATTGAACACTTGCTGTATTGTCAGTCTG
>JBCAUG010252233.1:0-18390 GCA_038406175.1 Haplosyllis leylae
TGCACTGCTTCTAAGCAAATGCTTTCTTGAAGGTATTTTGGGTCTTTCGAACTTCGAGATGTGAGTTTCCAAGGACACTTTCCATTTTTTTGACTTACGAAGTTCGGAAGCAATTTCCAAACGCACCCATTCATAAAAGCAGGAATAAATTAGTGGCGTCCTCTATGGCTAAGTATGATCGCTTGTAGAGCCACCTGGTGTATGATCAATGTAAACATGGGATACATTCTGGCTGGCACTGTGGGGTTTATCTCGGCTTTAGTAGCATATTTTGCAATACAGAAAATTCCTTATGTGACGGAAGTTAGCACATTTATTCTGTCTGATCCAGAAGATGTGTTTGAGTTCATGAAGAATCCGAAGAACCTGCCAGATATTAATTATAAGATGTAAGTATCTGAGCGATAATATGAAGTTTGGTAATACATGCTTATTGATTTTAACAGGTGAAGTTTGTCGGGGGGTTTCTTTCATATTATGCCGCTTAAAGCAATTGCGAATGTAACATCAATAGTAAATGGTTCCTTTGGCTTGTAGCATTCACACTGAGCGAAGGCAAACATCAAAAATAGCTTCGCTGCCGCAGCAGTAAATTGATTTTCTTCTATTTTTGGTCTTATTCATATCGAATATTTGAGCTTTTTGTCCGCTTGGTGTGAAATAAACGATAGAGATGTTGTGAACCCATACCAAAGCAAACGAACGCGAAAATTACATCAACAATCGGATACTCGTTTGAGTTTTCCATAAATGTTTCAAAAATTAAAAGGATTGCTGTATTTGAACCCACTGCCTTGTACAAGAGACTGAAATGCAACAACTGTGCCAGAAAAACGCAGGTGACAGAGAGGATCTTTGAATTGACCCTGATTCGTGCTTCAGTGATTTATCAGATTCGTTGAATTCAATGAAAATTCTGTTCCATTTGGGGAAACTCCACCAGTTCCAGTATTACATTCGCAGTCCACATTCATTTATTTTGTCATCTGTATAATTTCAGACTCAAGGTGAAGATCAAAAATGAAGAAAAAAGTGACAAAAGAGAAAAGTATGAATACGATGTTACTGAAGAATTTCCCCATCTGGGAAAGCTGGCATATACCGCAAAGTCCACTGTGGATACAGAATTGCAACGAATAACTACAACATACGAGCTGTTGTACGGAATAGTCGATGGTAATGCGCTAAAATTTACAATGTCCTGTAATATTTCTCTTTGGCGCCGAAGTAGATTTAATGGAAATGATCATTATCATTACCATCACTCCACTTATCGAAATGTGATTCTTTTTTGAAAAAAAAAACTTGTCTGTTTGCACATGCCGTCTCCGACTGTCACATGGACAGAATGGGCACTGTACCCATTCTGCTGGTCAAAGTGGCGGTGGCGGTACGTGTAAACAGACCTTGAGTTTTTTTTTTAAATCAAATAAAAAATGGGACTCTGATTTGAAGTTGATAATCTAGCTGAAACACTATGCTGCCCTCCATGTTGAAAAAGAAGAAACCTAGGAGCAAGTCGACCGAGTAAATGATCTGTGTCACAAGTTGTACCATAAATTGAAGCCCAAAGTAAATTTGAACAAGAAAGTCCTCCTGCGTGTAAACGCAAGAGGCATACCGCCCGGGGATGTTTACCTCCTCCGGGGATGTTTACCTCCTCCATTGTCCTGGGGGGGGGGGAATGGGAGTGGGGTTGGGGGTACCCTGTATTGGTCATAGCTGGAGGGGGGTGCGGTGAATGGGTACCCTATCCTGGTCCTGACCAGGGGGATGGGTACCCTGTCGTGTCCTGCCTCCCCCCATCCAGGACCAGGATGGGATACCCCCCCCCCCCCGGTGAACAGACAAACTGAAAATATTACCTTCCCGTCGTACTTCGTACGCGGGTGGTAATGAAGTAACAAACTATTTTTATATTTTATTTCAGTTGAGTTAACGATGAAATGTGTTATGGCAGTTCAGGCTGATGGTACTAAAGGCACTTTAGTCAGCGAGGAAATGGATTTGTACATACCTCAAGGAATCTTTAATTTTGTGAACACAACAATGACTACAACACATCGAGATATGCTGAATACAGCTAAATATGTTGTAGAAGATCATATCAAACGCAGAAAAAAGCCTTAATACACAATTTAAATGTGTTGTATCTTTGTGCTAATTCCTTCATTGAAAGTACTGACTTTGCTATGAAACATTTTGCTAATACAGGGTATTATGTAAGTGTAGTCGAAGTATAATTTCATTGCCAGACGCTAGTGTTACTTAAGTATCACTTCAGAAAAAATATTACCTTTTTTATATGTTACCTTAATGATTTTGTTGTTCATGCCTTTCCAAAAAGGTGCCAAGAAATAAACCATACTTGTAATTGTAAGCGAACCAACATAGACTCGATGCCTAGAGCAGGAATTCGCAGGTTTTACATATCTTGAGTCTAGTCAGTACTATTCCCAGTCAAAGTGTACGTATTACTGCCGTGATTGCAGAATCCTTTGTAAAGCATCGGCATGCTGAATATTGCGCTATCCTAATCCTGTGAAGAATTTAAGAACGTTTACATGTTTCAAAAATAATGTGGATCAACAACCTGAACCCCCCCCCCCCCCCAAAGTTTTGCAATGTGTAATTTTAATGCTGATACCAAACTAGTTGGCAAGTTTTGACCTATTTGTGTTTCTTATCCCTATCATTAGTGAAATAATTGTAGTATTTGTATTTTTATTCTGGTGCCTTTGGTGATTTTGCGCTGTAATAACTTGTATTGCTGTTTGCAATTTTAATGTCCACAGTGGCGACAGCAAGCTTTCTGAAGTTAGAAAAACACGGACGGTATTCAAAAACTAAACAAACGCATGGGTTTTCTACTAGTTCGTAGATTCACAATAGCAAAAACATGCTGTCTAGTCACTTTCACATCTTCAATTACATGATGCAAGCCTTAGCCATATTTTCTTGTACACAGGTATACTGTAATCACTTAAAAATAATTTTTGCGTCGTTTCCGAGTCGAAATACATATCGGTAGACTCCACAGGTCTGTTTTATTATATTAAATGTTCTCAAAAATAAACGAAGCATTGCATCATGTGCACTAGTAATCTCAATTCTATGCAATGAATCTCGAAGTCGGTTGACGATGTGTGTATGTGAAGTGTTGCACCCTATTGTGCCTCGAGTGTTACTTGCAGGATGATTTGAATCGAATAAATGTTAGTAAATATATCATTTTGAATTATTATTACTTGTTTTGTGCGTCTTTTGGCTACCTCTAAGTCTATATATGAACGTTAAATCTATTGAACCGATTATAATTCCACACAAATTACCTCGAAACTTCCAAATCAAACATGGTTGAAAGGATCCACTTTCACCCATATTTGATCTGGTACGGAGAAAGATTTTGAGCGATTACTTTGTATTCAGGCTTCTTGACAGTTATTTAGTGTCAGAATGATTAGCTCCAACAAAATAACTTTGCAATAAAAATTGGTTTTAACGATGTCCATCTGCCCTCATCCTGAAGCAGTACTGTGGACATATGTACAAAAGAAATAAAAAATGTAGTTTTGTTTTTAATACTTTAAATATTATTGGCATACTTTATGTACATTATCCATACATGTCTGTACAATAACGTGAAAAAATATTTATAGCAAACGAAGAAAAATAGCGTTATAACGTTCGTTATGTTACTTAACCATTCGCGTTAACTTATTGGCACACTGGATTAGCAACAAGCGGTAAGTGGATGGCTATTATACTATTACAGCTCGGAAGATTATTGTTTCAGACGTAAATTCAACAACCTGCCTGGTATTCATTTCTGAACTATCTTTTTGCCGAAATTTTCAGTAAAATTTACACATTACAAGCGTGTGAATGATCACCGCAACTTTCAGGTAATAGTATTTTATTTCTTTCTGCCCTACTACTAATCAATTACAGAAGCAAATGCACACTTAACAAGCAGCACCATTTAGCAACTGGACAAATATTATGAAGTATATAAGAATAAACCCTCCTCCTTAGTTCATAATGACTATAAAATGACTGGAACCTTTCCTTGCAATGAAGTTCGGTCCACTGAAAACAAGGTCTTTTTGGTAAAATATTAAAAATAGCAAGACTGTAACTGTAACGTAACTGTAAAATGCATTGCGCCCGCATTTTAAAAGGGAGGACCACCCCAGCCCATTGGTGGTCCCATAGGCGGTCCTCCCATCGGTGGTCCCATAGGGGGTCCTCCCGGACCTGTTGGACCGCCTATAGGTGGACCTTGCTGAAACGGTGGTGGAGGGCCCGGCTGATACTGACTGTAGCCGTAAGGTGGTTGGCCACCGGGAGGTGGTCCGAACATCTGTTGTGGTGGAGGAGGAGGAGGCGGTGGCGCTTGACTGTACTGTACTTGTTGTGGAGGTGGTGGTGGTGGAGGAGGAGGCGCACCAGACTGACTTGTTGCATACGCAACTGCCTGAGATTCGGGTGGCGGGGGAGGAGGTTGCATTGGTTGCGCATACTGTGGACTGCTCGTTGGTGGCGGCTGGTGCTGTGATTGAGACATTGTGGGAGGAGGTTGTGGACTCAGAGACTGTGGCGGTGGCTGCAGTTGTTGTTGTACAGCGGGTGCACCTGCCTGACTCGTCACAACTGTGTTCGCTATTGCATAATGAGGTGAAGAAGCCGGAGGGGGAATGGCGGCGTAACTGCCCTGATGAAGACTATGCGGCGGAAATGCTTCTGGTTGATGTTGGGGATGAGGTGGTGGTGCACCGGGCGGTATCTGCAACTGTTGGCCCTGTTGAGCGTACTGTATTTGTTGCTGTTGTTGTGGAGGTGGCGGTTGTTGCACAGTTATGGTCTGGGGTGGCGGTGGTTGTGTTTGTTGCTGCTGAACGGGTTGTGCTCCTGCCTGAATTAACTGTCCATTTTGCACATGTATTTGTTGAGGTTGGGATGACGCGTACTGTTGCGAAGGGGGCGGCATTCCGTGATCGTAAGGTGGAGGCACCTGGTTATATTGAGGCGGTTCCTGAGGTGCTGGTGCCAGCTGGGAAGTAGGTGGACCCCCGTTCTCACCTTGGGGCGATGCAGCTATCAGAGGCATTCCAGGCTCAACATCAAGTGGTGGTGGCCCCTGTCCTTGCGTATACAACTGTGGTTTTCCCGAGAATTGATTAAATGTATATTTCGCCACCTCTTCTTGTGTTCTACGCATCGCAGAATTTACGTCTGTATCGTCTTCCTGATCATTCCCATAAGCTGAAAGATAAAACATTCATGTGGTAAACTAGTACATGTTTTTCGAATGGCACGCTCTGGACCTATGCCAGTTCTCAGAATATGATGTTTTAAACTAAATCATTCTTTTTCAATGCTTTCAAGCATGTAGGAACTCACCTGCTACGTTGCCAAGTGCCCCCTTTCCTTTCTTTTTGCTCGGTTCGTCACCTACAATTCAGAACAAAAGATGTCCAGAATATAGATACAGTCCTGGAAGAGGATGATACATCGATTAACACATTCAATATCCATCTTCGTGATGGTTGTTCTGCCTAGTTGCTTATTTTTTTCCTAGGAATAATCAGAAGTTCACTGTTTTCCTTGATTCACAAAGTCAAAAATTCATTTTTTTACATGTCTGTTATTGTTAGTCAATTATATTTTTTGAAGCCTTACTGGGCGGTACTGGGGGTGGAGGCATGAGTTGTCGGTCATCTGGCCTTCCCTCCTGTGGCGGCCCGCCTTCCTTCTCACCGTTCTGGTGACTTGGAGGTGCAGATGTCAACAAGTTCACTCTATCTGGCGGACCATGCTACAAAAAAGATTTTCGTATTTACTCTGGAAGCGATTAAGTCATTGACCAAAATCTGTGCACTTATTTCCATTTAGAATATTTGCATAGAAGACCACATGCCATCTGTATGTACCTGATATCCCAATAAATTTTCTGGAAGTTTATCGTCTTTTTCTTCGGTAAACCTGCGTTTTACGCCTTCTCGTCTTTCACCATCACGCATTGCGATACTGCTGTCCGCTACGCTCGTGGAGGCACTAGAGGCCGTAGCATTAACTGACTGTAATTACACATTATACAAGGTTCAGCTGTCTTCATCAAACGGTGATTTTGAATGAATTATGAATTTACATTTGCCAGGTTTTTTTCCTCTTGGTTATCTAATCAAGTAAACTCAGATTCTGATAAATTGTGTAATCAGTATCATTCATACGAACGAGACTATAAAGATTGATCACTGTTTACAGAAATTAGCGTCGTGTAACTAACTGCAATTGAATTATATCGTTATGTTAGACTTACGGTATGGACATATTGCTGGTAATAAGTTTGTGCAGCAGGTCCTGCAGCTGCTGGGGGCGGTGGTCCACTGGCTGGTGCAGATGTTAACTGCGCAGTAGGAAGTGCTGCACCTGATGCAGGTGGAGGTGTAGAGAAAGGAGGGGGTCCAGTGAACACAGTTTGCACCGGTTGGCCTGGTACTGCCTGAATAATCTGAGTAAAAGAAACAATACAATACACAGCACATGATAACAACATGCCACTTTCAAAAATCCTTTTTCCTTTTATGAACTCAGATTTGCTACATGTCTAATCAGGTTTTTCATACGAACGAGACAGTTTCATTCATCATGGTTTATCACTTGTTGAACACAACAAACAGACCCTTGCATTTCCAAAGTTATCAACACGAAAAAAGCAAGTAAACAGTAAGTAGAGCGGAAAGGCATTTCAATTCCAAGTGCATGTAACTTTACATTTTGGTAACTTTACAATTTTATTTATCATGATGACCTCCCACAATGCCGGATAAGAACACAGACCTGTTGTTGAGGAGGGGCTGTTTGTTGTATCAGTGTCAGTGTTCCTGGTTGAGATGTAACAATGGTTCCTGGCGCAGGCTGGAGTATTCCACTAGGCGGTTGACTGAGGAGCCCACCAGGCTGGTGGGGCTGACCTGGTGGAGGGCCACCAAATGCTTGGGGTTGGCCAATAGTTGTCAACGTTACTCCTGGTTGCTGACCTGGCTGTAATCCTACCTAAATTACATTAAAATCTCACGGTAAGCATTGTATATATATTTCTCACATGGTTCTACACATCACTTTCTGAGTGAATTTGTCTGTTTCATATTCACCAATTTTACACTACATTCAGTTTTATCATCAAAATCTCACCTGCGCTACAGCCGGTTGAATTGTAGCCTGTACCGTCTGCTGCTGCTGCTGACTCACCGCCAGAGATTTTAAAGCTTCAGCCTGGGCCTGTGCCAAACTCAATTGACCTATTTTTAATGCAAAACCAGTTGTTGAGTCGACAAGTATGTGGAAGATATTGTTAATTATTTATTTAAGTTCAATGGAAATGCATACACTTTACCTTGGGTGATGTTCAGAGATTGACTGGATGGTAAAACCTGTGCAAGTGACGCAGTCGGTGAAACTGATGTCGACAACAAACTCGGAATGCTAGTCTGGACGATTCCTATGTGAATGAAAAAGACCGTAATTATTGTGAATTTGTTTGGGAAACGCAAGCAAGATTTCAATAGGAGCTTGTGAGTTGGAATGTAGCCTTCAGTGAGCTCTTAATCTTGAGAAGACTGTTCTCCCAACTGCGTTAATTTAGGAGGGTAGTATCGAAGGTTTGAGTTAACTTGAAACAAACCAACTTCTTGCCCTCCGCGATGTTACTGTAAGAAATGACTGGTAACATGTGGAATGACGGTTCATGGAACAAGGCTAAAATGCTTACCCGGCTGTGGCTGTGGTGCAAGGGCGATACTTGCTGGAGGCATACCTGGTGGAGCACCAACAGTTATTGTTGTCGAGGCTGGTTGTCCCAAAACTACTCCACCTATGGGTTAAGGATACTATGCTTTACTTCGGAACACAAAGACAAACAAGAAAGACACACCTATTAACTTTACTCTGCACGGACTCGAGAAATATCTTGCACTTGTTCGTTTTCAGGTCTTTTTGTTCACAATGTGTATAAATTTTGCGAGTTTTCTTCACTGTGCCGATGTATCTATTGATCTAAGCAATAGCAACAGAATGACCACTCAACACCCAATACTCTACATGTTCATACTACTTTGCACTTCACTTTTTGCGTCTATTACAAGTGGACCTTAATTACATTTTAACAGCAAAGTTTTGGCTAGTACATAGATCAACTGAATCACTTCCTGCAAACAGCTAAATTTGTTTAAATTAAAATTCAATTTGATCGAAATTCTCCATCTTTTGACAGCAAGATAATTCTCAAGCCATCATCCACCAGTGCTGTAAGAAAAAATAGATTAAGTGTGATTTAATTAAAAACCCTCCCATTTTACCTTTACCAGACTTCACGATTTTGAGAGGTATGCAAACACTACTAAGGTATGTACTTTCTTGACCAGTAAGGTTTCCTACAGTTATATCAAGATCAATGCTTTGAAATTTTCAAACAGATGGTTTAAAATTACGGAAAAAGCACGTAAAGTATATGACTTGTACACATTTAAAACTGGAATCTGAAGAGAGAATTTAAGTGGAAAAGTTTTAAACGTTTCTTTTTTCTGCTTGTCTCTTTGTGGTGTAGACGAAGGAAGCGTACGATCAATCAGCTACCACTTTTATTGCCATGAAATGTAATAATATTAATGTACAGTAGTATGCATTGTGTATCTGTGGATATATTTTTTGTTTTTAAACTGATAATTGCTTTTGAACATTGAATTCACTTCTCCTGGAGATGTATTCGAAATTTTCTGCCTCCAATTTATAAAACACTTAAGTGCTTTGTTTCGCTCGTTTCCTAACATATCAGATTGTTGTCAAATTGAAACATAGAAACCACGTTTCTCATTTTTATTTATTTTTTTTGAAAAGAAGTTGCACCATAGACTTCCACGGTTCTTCAATTTGTTTTTATTCCGAGAGCTGCCAGCTTCCAGTCATTCATTTCGCTGTAGACAATATACACATTTTTTTCCATTAGTAGACAAAAACTAACCTTTGTCCTGTTTTAAAATGAGATTTTTACTAGTTGAACACACATCCAATCGCACAGGCCCATTGGATGCACTTAAAGACCATAACCTCAGTAGGCAACATCATGGGGTTGTCTTTATGTCACTTTGGGAACAGACCGGCCGAAATTGAAAAAAGAAGTGGGACAAAAATAAAACCTGGAGTCAACCTACAAAATACCCGAGACTTTTTGTTCAACTTTTTTGGCTTAAAAAGTTGGGACACTGTTATCCGTTCCTTTGCTGAAAGAAGAGAAGAATGTCGAAGTTCGACGAGTCGTGTGATTAGTGTTTTTGACTTACTCTGCTGCTGTAAGCCAGCAAGTAACGTTGCTGTCCCCGGGTTTACTGCTGGAGGCATTGCCGCAAGCATCGCTTGAAATTGCGCATAATCCTGTTGAACCTGATGTAAAACAGACAATAAAAGATACATCTATAAGATCATTATTAATTTAAAAGAAAGCTTTTACTAAGCCCACGCAATGGTGTAAACGCTCATATCTTTGTACCATTAGAGTGCATTTATTTGGCGTCCCGATTTACCCTGAATTTCACCACCTAAAGAGGCCAGTAAAGAACAATGCTCGATCATCCAGAACAAATATCCACTCGTCTGGAATACAAAAAAATGTTTGGAAACTAAACCACCAATTTGTATTAGATATGCAATAGAAACAAATACCGGCAAAAAAGTTAAGTTTCCAGAAATGAAGATCTTCAGACAGTACTGTAACTTTTTTATTATAATGCATCAACAGATCAATCTGTTAGAAGTCTACACCTCACTTCTGGGACAAAACTTTACTACCTACGTACAGTGCTTCAAGTTGGAAATCTGTTCAAAATCAAAAATACATCAGTATTCTTCGGAAGCATACTTACCATATAGATTTTAAACCTTGAATATTAGAAAAAAAACGTGAATTCTTCATGTATTACAGAATGAAGCACACCACTCGGAAATGTGACTTTCGAATTGCCGTGTACCTTCCTGCCAGCTGGGATACTTCACCTTGAAGCACATTGTACGAGGCAAACATTAGTTCAAAGTTGCACAAGTGCAGAACTTCGACATAGTTTGTTAACAACAGAAAAAAAGAAGATAATTTAATGCGACGAACTCAAATCAGTAGCACTTGTCTCAACATGAGAATAAAGACTGTGCCGAGAACATTTAACAGTTGGGTCTCTGCTTGTTTAGCACGAGAAACAGGACTCTTCTAATTCAGGGAGGCGCACCCTTTACACACTACGCCATTGACTCTAAAAGCAGTTTTGATGGGAAGAACCACATGGTGCACATTGGACTGCCAAACCTTCCCACTTGAAGAAAACTGCCTCTGAAACATGCAAAGCTGGGCGTTTCATTCACAATGAATTGTGTGTGAAATGACTGATTGGAATGGATTAAAAAAAAAAAGATAAAAAAACTTAAACGAAGGGCATGCAATTTGATTTAACAGACTTAATATAGAAGAAACTGTGCAACCATGTTATTCATATGTAATCAATATAGAAATCCACACTAAAAGCCCCACAGCACTGGCCCATGTAAAAGCATACTAATACGTGTGAAATAAGTCCGAACTCGATTATTTGAACACTGCATGTAGAAATGCTTTGCAGGCTGAAAACCAAGCTTATTAGATCAGAATTATTTTAAGAATTATACAAGAGCGTTTACAAATTTTCCTCTATTTCTGAAATTAAGCCAAAACATACGATATGAACACAAAAGAAATCTTTGCAAGAAATGAGTAATTCCTGAAAATATTAAAAACAAATACCATTAATTGGAATATCTACATATTTCTAAGTAACTATTAAACGACAATGAACAAGCTACTTACAGTTTGGATGAGGTTCTGAACAAGGGATTTCGCCTGCTGTAAGCTGACCATGGCTGGGTGCCTAAAGTGGAAATACGTGTATATTTCAGACTGAACTAAAATTCCGACATTTTACGCCCTTCTCGATTTTCCCCAAATAAAAATATGGCGTACATTTTGAGCATTGACTTGCACGGATCTTGCACACAACGCTTCAGTTGCAAGCCTGGACATTTATATTCCTGATTTGTACATCCTTGCCTACACAACAGTTTATGGCAAAGTTATCAACAATCAGGATTTTGGATTCCTCAGAATTACTTGTCATGTCACTTATGCTACAGATTACTTTATTCCACTTAAACTCGTGCATCAAACGCGGATACTTCGATTTGTGTCATAAAATCATTCAGACTACAATTTCGTCAGCCATGAACTTGCCTTGCAGCAATACCAAACGGGGTTTTCCGTTTGTTTCAAAAATGCAAACAAAACAAAAAATATCAAAACTGCTCACTGAATTTTAATGTGCATGGGTTCAAATGCCTCTCGCCCCAACGCCGGATCTATAAATCCAGAACCTTTTCCTTCTAATGTCGTCTTCACTCCAGTTTCATTTTGTATGTGCAGTAAAAAAGTGCCCTGAATGAAAATAAAAATTGCCATTCTTTATAAAATATGTTATCTATCATTCCCTGACAGTGTAACGCGTAGACAGGATTCGGTTCAACCGTATTTGATCTGTTAATCTTTCACTTTGTACGAATTCACAAAAATCAACTTACTGCGGGTCCCAATAATTTTCCTTTCACATCAAAGGTTGGCGGTGCATGTTCCAAACCGATAAACAACTTTTCCTGCAACAAGAGCTGAAACGGCATCGAAAATTAAACGGTTTTATCAACTGTACATAATACTTAAGATAGAAATTTCTGGGTGACAAAGTTTACTACACCTAGTTCGAGGTCAAGTCGTCTCAGATGAAGAACGAGACGCGAGGTAGTTGCCGACCACGTACGTAGCATGAGGGGAGGTAATGTTTTTAGTTGCGTGTTTCAATCTGTCCGGTGGGGTTTCCTATCCCATGATGCACTGGGACAGGCAGGAAGGATGCCTCCCCTCCTTCTGGAAAGAACCAGGCAGAAAAGAGGTCCCTGAACCCCTCTTCCAGTGGGGAGGACCAGGGAGGAAGGAGCTCCCTCCCCTCTGGGCAGGAAGCGGAACAGGTACGAGAGGCCTTGGTCGGTACGTCTGCTATTGGAAGGCTTTTTTGTTGAACACTTAAGTCAAGTATTGTGAAATTAAATAGAATTACTTTTTATGTGGCACTTACTGTTGATGGAGCTGTATTCAGCGACATAAGTGGAGGGGGCTGATCGAAGGATACGGCTGGCACTTGTGGTCCCGGTGGGGGTTGTGGGCCTGGTGGTCGTAACGGCAACGCCCCTGGAAGACGTGCCCCTTTGGGACGCATACCGTTCGTTATTATCTGTCTAATTCTACTGACGGCAGCTATAAAATACAAAACATATTTATTACAATCACCATTCAGATGTATTAAAGGATATTATGACTCTGAAAATCACAAGTTAAAACTCACCGTTAACTGCAGCCTGACTAGAAGCTTGAACACACAAATACAATGGACGTTCTCTGAAAGGAAAATAATTTTTAATTAGGATAAATATTACTCTGCAGTATACTGTGTTTTGGACATCGAAGGCATGCAAAATAATCGTCTATGCTTACGCGGAATTTCTCTGTCGTTCATCTGGTGTCAGATATCTTCCTCTCGTTGAAACAGCTGCACCACTCATTTTGGAAATCTACGCAAAAAGGAGTATGTAACACATTACCATTCACAATTCCAACACGCTTAAAGTTCGTTTCCACCAACAAGGAGCAAACACTAATAGGTTCTTTGACTTTCTCAATTATACGTTTGTTGACCAGTCATAATTCCTCAATATTTTCTTCTAACCTCATCCTGTGTTGAACCCCGAGTGAGCATATTCCTACACCCGATTGGGACATCGTTGATCTCTACTTCTGCGACAATTAGATTCGACGACGATTGTCCGGAACCCTGGAAAATTTTAATTAAATTGTCAATTAAAATAGGCAGATTTCACGTTCATACAATTGCACCTAAACAATATTATATCTAAATTATGTTGTCAGGATATTTCTAGCCATTAAATTATGTGATGTAGAAGGTCAAACTATATCCTCCTTGCCACACACTCACCTTTGATTTGCCTGTATTACTGGTCTGCTGTGACAACTGCGAGGGCTTCAGTTTTCCTTTGGCTATTAACATGGCATTGACGCGAGCCGCTGCCTCGGCTGCAGCCTCCAGACTGCTTTTACTACCCGGACCAGTGGCATTCTGCATGACCCCAGGGCCTCCAACCCAGTTCCTGGAACAACATCAAATCCAATTTTATAATTTGGAAGAAATATCCAAAAATAAAATTGTAAAAATGAATAAGTTCGGAGGCCAGCCAGATCACCCAACCACATCTCCTTATTAACCCATGCATAACTGGTAATATTTTCAACAAACTGAAGCACCTAGATCTTGAAATGTATGCGCACTTTTTGACACCTACCAAAAAGATCTACAACGCCGGTGCAGATAATACTCTCTGGTGATTTAACACGAATGAGGGGTTATAAAATCAAAGCTGTGTTTTAACATCCCCCATCATCGCTGGCCAAGACCTTAAGGCCTTATGAGACAAGTCAAGATACAAATCACATTACAATTAAAATTTTTTGTTCACAGTATTGCGAAAATCAAAATTGAACAGGGGGACCACTCAATCTCCGCCATCTTGTTTTGTCAGCCTACATTCACGCCGCTATTACTTAGTATTTTGAGAAAATATCAGCGTGCTTATTGTATCAAAAGGAGCTATAAATGATAGCTCTTAATACCAGTGATCAAATACGAACATCTTGTCTCTTTGTGCATAATTTTATACATATTCTATACTTTTGCTGGCTTACCTGTCCATTTTTTGGAGTGGGGTCACGTGACTTCTTTCAGATGATGTTGTGCTAAAATTACCAATGAACCACAAAAGAGGAGCTGAAAGGGTAACGTGATGAAATGATGTGAGTTGGGTTGTCTGGAATCAAAATTTTCAGATACATAGTCTGATTAAAACGTGTTTTTATAGCGGGAAAATGTGTGACAATTGAAGTAATATGTGAAGTATAACATGCCTTAAAATAATACGACAGTTTTGGGAATACCTTAAATTATAAATATATTACTTGCAACAACTGGTTACCTACAAAGTGCACAAGCAAGTGACTGAAAGGCGTATTTTGGGTGACTAGATACCAGTGGTTCTGGTGAGATCATCTGTATGTGTGGACTCAATCACCAAGGGCCGTCTTACACAGAAGAGATTCCCCCTGTCCAGACCAAATGATATGAATATGCCTGACTATTCATTAAAACATAAGTTCCATTCAAAGTCTTGTATTTCCTTGAAAACTGTAATTTCATTCTCATAAGGACAACTGTATGGACACAACAGATGTATTAAAAACTACATCAGACTGGTGTTTTATAAATTTGGCATTGTAATTCACATATATTTCACACATTTGCATTTAAAACACAGTTTGATCAACTATTGCAGAGACACACTGAGTACTCATGAGGAAGAAAAAATTGATGAAGCCCAGGTAATGCCAACTTCCAAAGCAAACCATCCTGATCTGGTGAGACATCAAAAACATTTATACTTGGTCAGCCTGAAGCCTGAAGCCACTAGCACAAGAATGACTGGTTTGGGTTAGACACAAATTTTGTGGTAAGTGTGCATGAAAGGTTACCTTATCCTGTGCACAATATTTTGTGGTAAGTATATGCCATCACTGTCAACTCAATATTGAATGAAAGTAACATCAGAGGGCACTGACTCACAGTGGGTAAGAGAGGATTAAGTGATGGTACTGACACACAGTAGGTAAGCAGCAGCAGCTATATGCGAAATCATTCTCTCTCTTCTTTCATGAGAATTCAGCACACACATCTCAGATTATGTACTTGTCTGTCTAATATACCTGGACTGTTTGCAATGAACATATTTCTGGTGTTATTACTTTGTCTTTTATTTTCAATGTTTTAAACTTTTGTTAAATTTAATATATTATTTTTTTCAGTTTAGTTTTTTGTAACAAGCATAATAATTTTAATCTTCTTCAATGATTTCAGTTTGTGTTTTTTAATTTACTTTTCCTATTCCTGTTTAATTTTTTTCCTATGATAGAATTTAAATTGCTGAAATATTAAAAACTTTGTGTAATCTTAATTTTCATTGAATGCTCACTTGATAGGTTGTTCATTTTTTAAAATACATTTCAAAATGACTGGAGTGTGAACACCAGGAATAGGTTTGCTGTTCATGTTCTCTATATATTACTGAACTTGTACTCTTATTCTGTCCAAGTGTGTCACTTTCTTGTGTATTGAGAGAGAGAGCTGCCAAACCTTATTTACCAGTTTGTGGGACAAGTTCTTATGCACTTCATACTTGCTCCGTACAGTGATAAGTGACCACATCACCCCTACTTACGAGCTGCTGTGTTCTTTCAGTCTCCAAGATAAGTTGTTGCACACTTCGTGCTTGCTCTGTACAGTGATAAGCGACCACGTCATAATCTTCAGTTGTTTCTCTCTCATATTTAAAACAGTGAGCAGTTTGGAGGATACCATTCCTTGAATAAAAGTGAATAAGTAAATCCTCCAGCGTACACACAGAATTTTTTCCTACAAAAATTTTGTGGGTTGAGAAGGGGATTCACTTATTCATTTCTTCATGAGCAGCATCCCCCAAACCATTTGCTATTTTAACATGAGGCAATGTTTTCATTTCTGTTCACACATGTGATGATTATTTGGATCCATTTTCATTGTTTTGGTAAGAATTGAGAGGTTAATTACCCCAATTAGAATCCATACAGGATGATGGGTAAGGAATGAGTATGCACATTGACTGCTATGATGCACCCTATATTCTGGGTAAGTATTCACTGTGTATGAATGAAATGAAATGTTCCTCAATGGGGTACACACATCTTGAACCCACTATACCCAGTATCAGTTACTGCACTTCTATTTATATATGACTTTCTCAGCAGACACAAGTTTCTGGTGTGCAGTTTTAACATGTTTTGATGAAAAGTATTGAATCAAAATTCCTCTCATAATTTTTTGGGAGTATTTTCTGAAAAAAATTTGTGATGGACTGAGGGATTTTTTTTATTCCGTTTATCTTGGCAACCAGCATCCCCAGACTGGTTGTTGCTTTATTCTGTTTTAAATACCAGTCTCTTTCTCAAACAAGATGCTACTACTCTTTTTTTTCCCCCTTCTCTTGCTGCAGACCCAATAATGATCATTTCATGTCGGGTAAGTGGTAGAAATAGGAGAAGAGGGCTCGTATGAAATGGTAAGAGGGTTTCTCTTCCTCACAAGTACGTGGTCATCTTGAGATAGTCGAGACACAGTCCTGAGCTAGCCAACACTCAGATCAGTCCATCACGATACTCTATAGTGAGATGTTCTGTATTATTTATGTGAAGGCTTCTACATATGAGAAAATTCCTGGTGTGATGAGGATTTCTTTCTTTATCGAATTCTGTCATTCAATAAAACTTGACAAATGAAATCAGTAGAATTTATTTATTAATTTTGTTTTTGATGAGTGACTTCAGTTTATGGTTACTTTAGTTAAATGTCAAAGCAATTTTTTTAAGTAAATATTTTTCGAAATTTGTATTGATGTCCACTCACTGTTTCTTATCATTGTAGCCCTGGAATGAAATGAAAGCATTTTCACTCATTTGTGCATAATTTTTATTAGCCGGTGCACTTTTATTAAAAAAATTGAATGAGAAAGATATTTACCAAACCACATAATCTGCAAGTAGCCTTGTAGTCTGGTTCTTTCGTCACACAGTTTGCTTTGTGGAGGCGGATCCTGAGAAGCACTGTTCCTCTGTCAAATTGCCATCTGCAGCAAGTACAGAAGAACACTACTAATGGAGGGTGGGAAGGGTCTTCAGTCTGGAAAAAAGTGCCAAATTTTATTTCAGTTCTACAATGTGGTAATGCACATTGAGAAAAGTGTGGATTTTGATGAAATTTTTTTTCACTTACCCCATAATGCCATTTAACAAATGCTTCTTCTCTGGATGAAGTGAACAGATGTACCAGTGTGTGCATCCTACACATTAAAGTGAACTGGTCCGTAGAAGCCAGTTCTACACTAACATGACCACAGTCATAACTCATACAAAGTGTGGTGCTTTTAGTGACAGCCATTTTTCATTTCTGAGTGAATATTTTGGAAAATTTGTGGCTTTCAGAAAATCACCATACTTTTCGAAAGGAAGTGATCAAGTGAAAATGTTTGTGATGACTTTTTTCATTTTTCATTAGTGAAGATGAATTTTACAAACCTTCACAGTTCTCCGATCTTTGGTATTCTCTACTCCCATGCTTACACAATTCTCTTCATGTTATATGCACAATGTGCCTACTCACCTCATCACAATTTCACTGGAAAAAAGGACACTAACTGAATATTTGTTCTCTCACTTTTTTCCTAAAAAAACTTTTTCTAACTGGAGGAAAAAAAAATAACCTGAATTTCTTGAAGGATGAGATTGAAGAAGTCATTAATTATCTCTTCTCTTCTGTTAGCTGCAGCTATCTGGATTACAGTTAACAAAGATAAGAGAAGAAGGATGGAAACCTTCATTTTTCAGCATAGCACTCAATCTTTCCGAGCTTCAAGCAAAATGTGTTTATATGAATGTTTGACGATCAGTCTTTTCTAATGGGTAGATAACGAGTGATCTCACTGATAATAAATCGCAGACTGTGATTTGTTACAAACTGTTTTCAGTGTCTGACTAACATTATTTGTGTAAGTGCATTATGGAAAAAAGTTATCAAATTAATTAATCTTTTTGGCATCATAAGCAACTTCACATTTTATCTTTTCAATCAGGCTTTTTATTGCATATTTGTGATGAAAAAGCAGCAAACATATTTACAAATTGCACTCGTTCAATATGTACATTTATTTTCTTATTTTTTCGGCAAAAATTCTTTCTTGTAGTCAAATATGTTGTTCAAATTCCCCATCAGGCTGAAAATAATTTCCATCATACAAAATTTCTGTTCAGCCTCAAATAAGAAATGAGAATACCAGGGTCAGCCCATTGTCAGAGGTCCGAATTTTCATCTTATTGTAATTGTAGGAGATATCTTCAGTTCCCATTCCTTCTGTCACACCTTCACATAATGCAGGCTGTTGAACAACATTAGATCTCTGAAGCCCATGATGAGAGTTCTCCATTTATATCCAGTGTGCATTTTTAGCAGAGTTCTTGTAAACAGCTGGGCTATTTAAATGAAAATATTTTTTGGTGAAATCTCCAAGATTCTCACAAGATTTGGGAATTTAAGCAACTCTGATTGGTCAAAACAGCGA